>PVJA010008765.1:15310-63193 GCA_004027025.1 Myocastor coypus
TTCCATATATGTAATACACCACATTGATAGAACCAATGACAAAAACCACAGGATCATTTCAATAGATAAAGAAAAAGGCTTTTACAAAGTCTAACACAAATTCATGATGAAACCCCATAGAGAGAATTTGAGTAGGTGATTTATATCTCAACCTGATAAAAGCTATCTATGAGAAAACATCGTAAATGTGCAAAAACTGGAGGTCTTCACTTTAAATTCAGGAACAAGACAAGGATATCCACTGTCTCCATTTCTATCCAATATAGCCTGTAAACATTAGCCAGAGCATTCAGACAAGAGATAGAAATAAAAGAAATAAGGATTGGGAAAGAATTGAAATTATCATTACTTTCATGTGACATTATACTCTACATAGAGCACCCCAAAAACTCCACCAAACGTCTTGTAGAGTTAATCACCAAATACAGCAATCTAGAAGGGTACAAAGTCAACACCCACAAATCAGTAGCAGAGGAGAAATTAGGGAAACCATGTCTTTTACAATAACATCACAAAAGAAAGAAAGAAAGAAAGAAAGAAAGAAAGAAAGAAAGAAAGAAAGAGAAAGAAAGGTAGAAAGAAAGAAAGACTAAGGAATCAGTCTCACAAAGGACATAAAATATTGACACAGTGAAAATTACAGTACTCTGAAAAAAGTGATTGAAGACTTGAGAAAATGGAAAAATATTCCATGCTTCTGGATAGGAAAAACCAAATTGTGAAAATGGCCATACTCCCAAAATCGTTATACAGATTCAATGCAATCCAAATTAAAATGCCATCACTATACTTCACAGACCTAGAGAAAACTTTCCTGAAAATCATATGGAACCAAAAGAGACCCAGAATATTGAAACAATCCTGGGAAACAAAGGAAAGGAAGGAGGTATCGCAATCCCTGCCCAGAAATTATACTATGCTATAGGGCTAATCAGATAGCTCAGCAGACTAAAGCAACTGCTTAGGTAGGTGCAGAGACTGGGGTTCAATCCCTGGCCTACTATGCTAGCCCTGCCTCTGGGACATGCTGAGATGGCTATCGAGACTGGGTGTGGGAGCATGGCCTATAATTCCAGTGCTTGGGAGACTGAAATCAGGAGGATCACTACAAATCCAATCTGTGTAATGAGATCCTGTAGATACTGTGCTAAACATACAAAAAAGAAATAAATTGTACTATAAAGCTACTGTGACAAAATCAGCATAGTACTGGCATACAGACTGACCTGAGGATCAATAAGACAAATGAGAAGTTACAGACAGAACTGTAAATACACTCAGCCACCTTATGTTTGATAAAGTGCCCAAGCAAGCTCACTGGATAAAAACATAACCTCTTTAATAAATGGTGCTGTAAAAACTGGCTTTCCACATGCCAAAGCTAAAACTAGACCCATGTCTATTACCATGCACAAAGCTACAGTTAAAGTAAAATATTTAAACATTAAAAAGATTTAAATATTAAAACAGAAACACTAAATCTTCTGGAGGAAAGTATAGATAGAAATGTTAAAGACATAGGAATAGGTAGCGAGAACAAAAACTGTCTGGGATATACTTCAAAGAATCATCAACTGGGATCTCATCTTTCTAAAAAGTTTCTGCACTTGAAATCTCCAAAAGAATAAAACGAAAATCCACAAAATGTGAAAAAAATTATAGTTGACTGTCCCTCCAACAAAGGCTTTCTGTCTAGAACTTATAAACAACTAGAAAATCAGGCCCTCCATATTCAAAGACCCTATCCAAAACTGGTCATCTCAAATGAGTATAAACTTCTCAGAGGAAGAAATATAAATGACAAGCAAATATATGAAAAAATGTTCAACATTATTGTTCATCTGAGAAATACAAACTAAAGCAATACTGAGATTCCATAGTACCCAAAGAAGAAAGGCTTACACCAAGAAGTCAGCTGATTGCAAATGCTGGAGAGGCTGTGGAGAAAAAAGGGAACCCTTCCGCACTATTAGTGGGAGTATAGACTGGTACAACCACTATGGAAAACTAAAAAGCTAGGCTTGGAGATCTCATTCAAGTCAGCTATTCCTCTCCTGGGTATTTCCAGAAGAACTGAAAAGGTCATATCACAGCGACATATGTGTACCCATGTTTATAGCAGCACAATTTGTCATAGTTAAATCCTGGAATAAACCCAGGTACCCATCAACTGAATAATGGATAAAGAACATATAGTGGCTTTACACAATGGAGTGCTATTCTCCTATAAAACAGGATAAATTTGAGTCTTTTGTCAGTAAATGGATGTAACTAGAGAAAATACTTTTAAGCAAAATAAATCAGACTCTTATGTGCAAACATCACATTGTTTCCTTAGTGTGAGAACCTGAAAGAGAAGTAGAATTTGAAGGTACAGTAGATACTGGGAAAAGGGGATGAACTTAGTCAAAAGGAAAGAGTTACTAAGCTGAGGAGAAGGAAAGGAGAGAGGGTGGGGGAAAGAGATTTATCTATGTATATAAGCAGGATGGTCTTGTGCAGGTTTTACTGTGCATTTCTGCTGGCCTATGGATAGGAGCAGTTGATGCTTTAATATGTTTCATCTTCATTTTTCAATTGTTTGTACTTTTTTCTCTTTTTAATCTCTTATACACTTCTTTTTTTGTTTCTTCTTCCAATTTTGCATGCATATATTTGGTAATATAAATAACTGATTAGAAGATAGCACTATGGATTACAACAAATACTGTGAAATTTACCTGCATCACTTTTACTTTTATCTGTTTAAATTCTCATTTGTACCCTCTTTAAAATTTTTTTAAAAGACTTGTTTTATGATTCAGCATTTTTCTCAAGAGCATCTCTTTTCTTAGCTCTGAGTGTTTGATATAGACTTGAAAAATAGTTAACTATTTATGGGTTAAAAAAATCACATTATTCTCTCAACTAAAAGCTAGATTTCAACCCACTGAAGGAAAAGATACTACTGTGACTAACGTTAATCTTTGGCATTCTTCAATCGAAGACTTGATCTTTAATCTATCTTTTATTAAACCCTGCATGCCTATCTCTCTGCACTTATAAAATGAAGATAACCTTACCTTATAGTATTGTGAGAATGAAATTATTAGCTATATAGAATAAAACAATTTTTAATAGTTTCTGAAACATACTAGGCTCTCTGATACTTAGTATAAATAGTTAAATCTGATTCACTTGGAGATGTCTTATCATCTGAGAATGGTGGCTCCCAGCCTACAGCACTGAGGAAGCTATGGAGGAATAGCATCTAAACTGGTAGCATACCTAGTATATATTTTACTCATAAAGATTCTTGATTTTTAGTATATGTGTATTTTGTGAATAACAAAATAGCAATTAAGGTACTCAGCCTTACAAAATTCACAGTTGTTTTGGTCATTATGTATCTTAATGAACATATAAGTATTACCATGTTCATTCAATTTATGTTCTTCACTTTAAGGATTTCAAATAGACTCAGGAACACCAGCTCTTGCCCCAGAACATCAAACTATTATTGGCATCCTTTTGTGAATTTATTCATCATTACCATCTCAGAGTCCTAGGTAAGATGATGTATAATCAGTAGATAATATACAAGGATGTAAAGATATGTAAATAAAATAATGAAAGGTAAAATATAAGCTACTGAATATTTAGTTTTTATTTTAAAAGGTAGATTTGGGGGAAATATGATTATTGGGTAGTATTTCAGCCAATAAAGTCATTACAGTTCTTCCAGCAGATTTCTAAAATCCTAGTAATCCCTTGAAATTCAGAATCTAAACAGCTGAAGAAAAAACAATCCAGGAAAGGATCAATATGTTGGCATTTGGCTCCTTCCATAACTTGTGCTTGCCCAACAATGGGAGAAAATGGAGAGGTCAACTCTTTTTCCCACTTAGAACAATAAAGATAACCCTGAGGAGTGAGCATTTCATTAAGTATGACCCTCTAGTAGCCTACAAACAAACGAACAAAAAATTAAATAACTAAGGCTTAATCTAAGAAAAATAAAACTAACTTCTTTTTTTTTTTTTTTTGTGGGACCAGGGTTCAAACTCACGACCTTGCACTTGCCCAGCAGGCACTTGTGCCTCGGAGCTATCTCCCCAGCTCCAAAACTAACTTCTTATGACCAAAAAATTAGAAGATTGGACTAGATCCTTCCAGCATTGCTTTTAAAATATCAAATTTTATTCTCAAGTTTTACATGATTTTTATTTCAGTGTCATAAAGCAGGTAAGGTATTACTTGAACTTGTTTTTCAAGGAGTGAAAAACTTCCTGGTTGCCAAAATAATCCTGGCTCTAAGCTCACTGGTGATAAAGGAACTAGAATTTGCTTAAAATTAGATCCTGTTTACTGGGTCCAATTAGCCATATGTAATTATTTTAAATAACTGTGAAACAATCTTATAAACTCTCAGTTAGTTGTAAAAGTCAAGCTGACAACCTAAGTCAGGAGGGCAGAAAAAAAATTAAAATAAAAACTATACTACTGTGGTAGAAAATAAAGGAACAGAGTTTGCAAACTATTATACAGTCCATACTTTCTGAGTAAACGAGCAAATCTCTTAACTTCCTGCATCTCACACATCTGGATGGAAAGCATACAAGTTGCCTCGCTCAGGGATTGCTGAGTCTGCAGTTCTGATCTAGAGATGTAGTTTATCAGGGGATTTGTGTTTCTTCACGGAGGTTCTGTCTTTACCACACTAAGTGCTAGTAATTAAGCCTGTCAGCATGCTTTGTGAGACATAAAGCGAGACTGATAAAGTTAAAGCAGTGTCTTAGTTACTTTTTACTCGTTGCTGGGACAAATACTTGACACTCAAAATGAAGGAAGGAAAGATTTATTTAGCTCACAGTTACTGGAGGTTTCAGTCCATATTTGGTTGGCCCAAGGCTGAGTGGAACACAGCAGAGAGTATCTAGTTCATGGCTGCAACATTCCTGACAGAGGCAATTGACCAACCACGGCAGCAGACAGCAACAGCTCTAGTCTGTCTCTCTGTCTCTCTTTATATTACATTTAGGCTCTCCACCTCAGGCTATCCGCCTCAGGCTACACCCATATTCCCAGAAGTACTTAAAACACATAATCCCAGGGGTGATGGATCAAGTCTCAAACTCTAGATCAGTACTAAAACCCATAATCCCAGTGACTCATGAGTCAAGTCTCAATCTGTAGAAGTCCCCGCCCAATGACTGCATGAGACTTTGGGGAGACAACTAGACATAAACGATAACAAGCAGTAAGAGCTGAAGAACGACTACAAGACAATATTTCCAACTTATGGCCTATTTATCTATGACTCAAAACTTCCTATTTATGTATGGCAAACTCCTATGATGAGATCCACAGTATCTCAAAATAACGTTGCTAAATTTCTTTTAATAGAAAAGTCAAACATTTTGACAAAGCTACCATGGAAGGAAAGCAGGATAGCTCGTTCAGTACCCGTTACAATTAAAGGTAAATCACTGACACAGACATGTGAGAGGTCGTGCTGCCATCTAGCGGCTACATCGGCAAAACTTTACTTTTATAAAGTCCTACAAGGAAGCAATACCGTCCACATTTCATGCAGTGAAAGGCCGAATCATCCTTTCTTATGTCATATCCCTGCACACAGATAAGGAAACAATGTCCAGAGAAGTGAAACAGTTGATTAATAATTGGCTTTTTTAAAGGGCCAGGTTATCACAGTATACCCTTAGGCTGTGCTCAAATTCATGATCCCTCTGCCTTAGCGTTGCTAGTGGGCTGTCACAGGCATTTGTCACCATGCTTGCCTGCATTTTTTTTTTTTTTGATGTAGTCAAAATTGGAGTAAATTTTTTTTCTGGAAGTTTCTTTTTTAAAAAGTATCCATGTTTTCTGTATAACTATTCATGTTGATACAGGTCTTCAAATTATTTTAGTAGCTAAATAAGTCCACAAGAGAGCCACACAATATTTTAATCACAATGTCTATAGCAGACATTTAATTCATTTCTACTTTATTTTCTTTCTCATTTCTTTGAAATTGTAAGAACATTTCTAAACATTTCCATACACCTACTTTTTGTTTTGTACCAGAAATCAAACTCAGGACCTCATGCTTGCCAGCCAGGAGCTATGCTGCTGAGCTGTATCCCTGGCATCCATACACGTCTATCCTTCTGTTCACCCTGGGAATGAGGCTGGTGCACCATGAGGTGCCTGGGATCAAGCCGCAGACCCTGCGTGCTTGTTTAGGCTTGCTTAAGCAGGAGCTTCAGACTGCTGAGCTATCTCGCCAGCCCCACATTGTTATTTCTCTAAAACTCATAAAATGTTGCATTCTGGTAAGCAGCTGTTAGATAACACTCTCCCAAATCTTATAAATTTAAAATTTGGGCAGAAGCCCCTGCAGCATCAGCCGAGGTACCATGCACGGGACGAGGGCACGCGTGTGGTACCTTGCAACAGACTCGTTGTATCACTGAAAGCTCTGAAAGGTTCACCATGGCTGCACTAGGGTATTCGTTTCCAAGAGTGCCCACTCACACAGTGAATCACGATAAAAAGTGAATTGAATATGAATAAATATTTTCAGATTATTTTCCCATAGGGTTTATTCATGCGTTCAGCAAATGCTAAGGGATATTCAGTGTCTAGATGTAGAAGAAGATCAGAACCAAGAGAAACCTGTACCCTAAGACAGCTTAAGCTTGCTGCCCACAGACGGTCAATCAGACCATCACAGTCATCCCTACAGGGCTCCCATGGCACACTGGTTCCAGGACCCCACACAGCTGCCAAAATCTGAGCACACTGTAGTCCTATCCATAGAACAGCATGGTCTTTGCATGTAAACTAGGTACTTCCTTCTGTTTACCCTGATTTTCTCTTTTTTCCTTCCACCCTTCTTTTCTTCTTTCCTTCCTTCTCTCCTCTGCCTTCTTTCCTCCTTTCTTTTGTGTATGTGTGTATGTGTGTGAGGTATGCTGGGGATCAAACCTAGCATTTCTTGCATGGTAAACAAGCACTCTCCGACAGGGCTGCAGCTCAGTGCTCTATGTACCCTGAATCCCGTCCAGATTACTTATTTATGATACCTAATGAAATGTAACTGATATGCAAACAATCACCACACTGTACTGTGTTGAGAATAATGACAAGGAAGAAAGTCGATAGCTGCTCAGTTCAATGGTTTTTCTCCTAAGTGTTTCGGCACTTATTTAGGTAGAGCCAAGGATATAGAACCTGTGAATACGAATGGCCAACTGTACCCGTTAGACATTTGCACCTTCCCACCTGTGAACTCCCCCTAAGATGAAGTAAAATGTTAAAGACACATGCCCTCTGTGAGAATTCACTATGGGAAGTTAATGAAACAGTTTTCTCTGAGGATTCTGAAAGAGTGAGATGCAAAATGGGTTATTTGGTGGTGGACTTTTGTTTGCCTATTTTGTTGTACTGGGGATCAAACACAGGACCTTGCACTTGCCAGGCAGGCACTTAAGACACTGAACTCTCTCCAGCCATAATAGGCTGTTTGCAAGGGAGACAGACTAAAGTATGCCTCCTGAGTTTGGGCTTGATACGTTAATGGCCCTGGACTCAGGATGAGGGCCAGCCTAGGCATAGTTCAGGGGCACAGGTAAGGGTGTCAGACATCTGAGACTATAGTGAGGCACAGGAGAAGGTAGAGAGGGTCACAGAGCTGAACAGGGATAGCAGGACCCGAACAGATAGACCTCGTCTTCTTCAGAATGCTTTATTAGAATGCCCTCCTGAAAATGTCAACTTTCACAGTTGAAGGTGACTGCCGTAGCTAGTTTAAAATTCTGCAGCTACTTTTCCCAGAGAATTCTTCAGAACTCCCATGTAAGTGACGTTCTTCACTCACAACAAAAGTCCTGTTCGAGCCGGGCATGGTGGCACACGCCTGTAATCCCAGCACTCGGGAGGCTGAGGCAGGAGGATCGGTGCGAGTTCGAGACCAGTCTGGGGTACAAAAGTGAGCTCAAGGCCAGCCTGAACTGCATAACAAGACCCTGTCTCAAAAAGATAAAAAAAAAAAGTCCTGTTCATCTTGCTATGATTAAAAATGTCTTTGGATTTTACACAAGAAATCATCCTCTGCTAAAGTCCCTAAGTCAGAAAATATTCACTTTGGGAAGAAAGTCTGCAGTAAAAGCTCCTGGGTCAGAGGCCTTTGCCTAGTGGAGTTCTTCTGAATGAAATCTAATGAAAGTGCGTTAGTAAGTATGACAATTTATCTGTGGTTTGCCATCAGTTTTCAGAAAATGTCATTCACGGTTCTTTGTCAGTCTAACAAGTGCTATATTGTTTGGTGACACTTGAACTTCTGACATCTTTAGACCCTTGAGGTTAAAGTCAAAATGCTTTAAACAAAACAGCATTATTCAACTCATTTTAAAAAATGCTTAAGTGGCATTTTTCTACTAAGGGAAGGATATCAGTGGTCCTTCTCAATCCTTACCCTTAGGATATTATAAATGAGAGCCTGTAGAGGACCTACAGGCCAAATAGTTTTCAATCAACTTTCAACCAGAGCCTTTCTCAGGAGGCTCCTTTGAAAAATTTGTGAATCAAGAACTTAAATTTTCTCACAAAATCTTAGTGACCATTAAGTTGTTAAAAAAATATAACACACTTTTCTAAAAAGAGAACCACTTTATGGGAATATTATAGGCATTCACAGAAGAAAACTCACCCATGTAGACCTCTAAGGGTCTTTTAATAAAACCTTTTATCTGAAGTGTGGATGCTTACAAGGTTTAAATCTGGGAAAGTATGCCTTTAGAACGTCCATCTCCAACATGCAAATACACACAATCTAAAGACACAAAAATGTATGTGACAAAGTTAGGAATTTATGAGTTAAGGTTTAATATGTCAAGAAGGCAGTATTAACTAGAGCTGCATGTAAGGTCTATATTTAGTTCTAAAATATGACGTGCAAATATGAAGACTCAGAGATCTAGCATCATTTAGTTTGCTCTTTAAAATATTTATATTTGTGTTTTCTCATATTAGACCAATCGTGTGATACTTAGCTGTTTGTTTACGACTTTAGAATGCTCAACTTTAATCTATTTGAATGTAATGCATTTATTCACTAAGTAGGGAGAGGGAGGGGTAAAAATTTTAAGATTTCTCTCAACTCAGGTTGTGCACTAGAATCCTGAGATGATCAGAGCCATAGGATGTCAGCAGTTGTTTCATCCGCGCATGCCAAATGCATCCTGGGGAAGGCGACTGGTACAGCATTGCAGAGCACTGCTAAAGTGGGAGCGACCACACTTGTTCTGGATCTCTACTTTTTAAAGTATTTAAATAAGTGGAAACCTGCTTTGCTCCCGATGCCTTTCAGCTATGTGCTGTAGGAGACATTGTACTTCTCACTCCATGAACAAAGCTCGTGAAACATAATTTTTAGGTACAAATGCCTTAGAACTCACATGGGAGTACTCTATTTACCATGATAAAGCCCCTGGAATATTGTTATTAACACTTCTCTGAAAGTCGTTTCTAAAATCATTCAAAATAAAAAAATTAATCATAACACTTCTATTCTGTTTTCAAAACTGTACCTGAAATTTATTGAAAGTGCTAATCTTAACTTCATAACAAATTCCCTCTAACTCGAGAGATTACCAGCAAGCCTGCTTCTATAAATGTTTTAAGTGATTTTTCTTTTAATAAGATTATGAATTTTCCTAACTGATCCCAATGTTTTCCTCCTGTATGGTCTTTTCTTAAGATCAATATGAGGGCCTTTTAATTTATCTGGCCTTTAATTAAGATCACACTCTATGATCATGGACAAACTTTTTCTCTAACGCAACTAAGCTTTAGCCCATCTAATATTTTATTAAATAATAAACAGATGTAAAAACCCCAAGCCCTGTAGCAGTAGCAATGTTAATGTTATTCCTACATAGAAAAGTATCCCAATCACATGTGAACCTTATTGGAATCCACCAACTATGACAAAAAAGGAAAGAGAAACTATATCCAAAACACGTGAAATTTTTTTAGGATTTTTATTTTCTTCCATTATCTGCATAGAGGGCATGGCTGTTTTAAAATGTTTTGTTATAGAGTTTGGAATATGTCTTAAAAAAATAAATATTTGTAGTGAAGAAAAGCAAAGGTATATGATTTTACAGTTAAAACTCCTCAATGGACATTCTAGGTTTATTTATTCCAAAATGAAATTTCCCTTAGGAAAGGAAAGAATAAGTTGAAAGCATATCACTAAAGTATTCAGGAATGAATAGCCTATGTCTATATTATCTTCACAGCCAAATAGGTTGCTTCTCAGAGACACCAAACTCTCAGGCAACAGCTAACAGTCCTCCTCTTACTTTTTAAACTTCTGTAAGACCCAAAACAACAGGAGTCCAAGTTTCTGAGGATAAGATGGAAAATGTAAGCAAATGAACTACAACTAAGCTCCAGAGGCGCCGTTGCTTTATTCTGTCCCACTTGAAGACATTCTTTAACCATTGCCTTTAGCCATTGCCAAATTTATTAAGTTACACTTACACCATCCAGATAAGCTCATTCCCTGAGCAGCTAGTCTGGACAACTGTGTCCTGTTCTGCCTCAGCAACCTCAGACTCCAGTATAACTCACTAACCGTTAAATCGCTCCTCTAATATCTCTTCTGGGACTACGGCCGACTGCAAGTGCTGTGAAGCCAGTCTACTGGAAAGAGTTGTATACATCAGAATGAAAACTGGCCCAAGGTCAAGAACAGAAAATAATAGTTACAAAGGACAATGTGATTACATTCATTTATCAAATGTAAATTATTTTAGATGGTTCTTCCAAATTTGCAGATAAATGTACAGTATTTTAAAGGCATGTAGGCAATGGTTCCCTTGACTATTTCATTTGGAGCTCTATCTCCTCACACTCAAACCAGTAACATAGTTATGAAAGGCAAGTAAAATGTAAAATATACATATACATAGAGAGATTGGTCTGAAATGCTTGAAATCACAAGTGTTTCAGACTTTGGAATATTTACAACATTCATAAGGATATATGTTGGGATGTGGCTAAATGTAAAATTAATTTATGTCTCATGTATAACTTATACACGTAGGTTGAAGGCAATTTTATACAATAATTTGTATAATTTAGTGCATTTGTCTAAATATCATCTCTTGAGGGTAGGTATGCCATTTTCTACTGTGTTCACACTGAGAAAATTTCAGATTTTGGAACATTTTATATCAGATTTTTCAACTAAACATATTCAACCTATATAGTGTGGATAAAAGTAATTTGTAAATAAATATGTATTTAATTTGCAATATATTTTGAGAGGTCCTGTTGGAAAAAGACTATCATGTTTGTTAATAAAGACAAAAAGGAAAGTTTTCATGATGGAACATATCAAGTAAGTAAACTGCTGTGTTACCCTCTTTCAAAGCTGGAGATGAGCTGCATAACACCATGAGCAAATCATGGCACTATAACTCACCATAAGGGCTCAGGTACGTGTATAGAATGGCAGCATTAGTCATTCTGCTCAAATAATTTGAAACCAGAAAATCTAAAACAAAAAGTGTAAATTCTCAAGAGTAAGGTGGAAGGCAGAAGACTGAATGACTAAAGGAGTAGTTTCCAATCTGAGGTTTGATCAAAAAGGGAGATTTTATCATAGGAAAAATCAGTTTCTCTCTCTCCTTTATGTATTTGTGCTTAGATTTTAAGCAATGGTGTCTTGAGACATGGTGTCTGCACTCACAGTTTACTTTGTCAATGTAGAATGATTCTATGTAATTGTTCTTTTCCTTGGGGAGTTCTCTTCAACATGAGCACTCCTGTGTCTTCCCAAAATATTCATCAATCCAACTTTCTCCCATCTTCGAATCTCTATTCAACCATTTCCTTATTATTTAAATCTGTCCTGGATATGCTATCCAGATAGTAATTCCATCCCACGAAGTGAGGCAAGGTGTAACCAAGACAATGGACTCTGCTTTTGGCTGCAGTATGCATAGTGTAACAAAAGATGAGTGATTTACATTGAGTACAAACCTATTCAATTAAAATAAAATATTCTTGGGCCAGGGAGATAGCTCAGTAGAATAAGCACTTGCCTGGCAAGTTCAGGGTCCTGAGTTCAATCCTTGGTCCAGCAAAATAAATAAATAATAAAATGAAATAAAATATTCTCTCCAAGCTGTTCAACTTTGATACCCATAGCCTTACTCTCATCAAATCTCCAATGTTTAAGTTGTCAGATCTGCATCTTAATGCCCATATATAATACAATTCTTTTTTGAGTTGAAACAAATGTTTATCTTCTGAATGTGAACTTGAATCAACCTCAAATCATTTAGAGCCAGAGATGATAATTGAATGATCAGCTTAATTGATATCAGTAATGGTCAAATATTACAAGGATCACTACAAGACATAAGAGCTCAGTTATTCAGAAGCTGGATCTGGAGACAATTTCCTCCTGAAAAGGTTACTGCATGGTGTACTATTGCCTAATAACTACACTAAGGAAAAACTGTCATTTTAATGCAAAAATTTTAGCTTAAAAGTCAGTTCATTGCCTCCATCTCATATGCATGGTCCTCATGTGTTTTGCTTTTTCTGAAGAGTTAAATGAGAGTTTAAAGTAAATACTTTACATACATTTCATTCTCTTGAACACTTGGAGGGCATATTTCATCCTTACACTGTGTTTTCAATTTATGGAACATGGTTTTCGTTCTCCCTGGAAGCCTAAATCTATGTCAGGGATTCATGATTAGATACTACAGTAAGAACTATCAGAGGAAAACCTGTTTAATAAAACAATTTCTTGTGCTTATAACAATTCACAGTTTACCCAAGATCTTATAAAATAAACAAAGAGGAAGTGTTTCCAGGCCTTACAAAATGAAATATGAGTACTTGGATAAACAAAGCCAAATGAAGAATCTAGACAGATCAACACATACTATAGACATACTACACTGAACACAAAGCTTAGAGGAAACCCTGGGTAGCTTTTCCCTTGTGTGTATCATAACTATTATATGTGATGCACAAAAAGCTTACCAAAGAAGCTTAATAATGTTTCCAGATTGTAGGGACATGAGAGTGAGAGTTTCCTTGTTTTTTTTTCCCCTAGACTTACTATCAAATATAACCAATTTATGATAAACGTGATTTACAAAGACACCGTCTATGAGTCTTTCCTGTAAACGAGATTTTTTTTTTTTTTTTTTTTTTTTTGAGACAGGGTCTCACTACATAGTTCAGGCTGGCCTTGAACTCACTATGTTACCTAGGCTGGCCTCAAAGTTATGGTAATTCTCCTGCCTCAGCCTCTCAAGTGCTGGAAGGAGATAAAAAACAAAAAACAGAAAATTTAAAAAAAAAAAATGTCTTGGTTTTTGTGGTAGACTGAGTAATGTCCCCAAAGACATCAGGTACTAATCCCTGAAACTTATTAATGCTTCTTTATAAGTGTTAAATAAGCAGAAGATGATTAGACTGAGGCTGTCTCATTCTTATAATTCCTTCAATAACAAACTACAAGCCAGGCATGGTGGCACACACCTGTATTCCCAGCACTTGGGAAGCTGAGGCAGGAGGATTAGTGTGAGTTTGAGACCAGCCTGGGCTACAAAAGTGAGCTCAAGGCCAGTCTGAACCTCATAGTGAAACCCTGTCTCAAAAAGACAAAATAAATAAATAAAATTTAAAAGAAAAAAAGCAAACTACAATCTAACTTACAGGTAAACAAACCAAAACTTCAAAGTACGTTTTGTTACAAACAGTGGAGCATTAGCCAATCAGAATGAGTCAAATCTCAGATAAGAAAAGTCACCTAGTTAAAATATATACAAATAATGCAACCGCCTTGTCACGCCCTGCCTAAATAAGGAGAAAACCTATCTGGAGCCAATCATGTGGTTTCTCGGTTGTGTTTCTTGTTCAGCCTGAGAAAGTTCATTGTTTTCATTGCTGGAGGAGCTCTCAATTTCCTCTTCTGCTGAGTAGCTATTAACTCACAAGTTGTTATTTGCTCAGATAAACTGTGTTGAATTTGACTAAATAGTTTCTTTTTAACAGTATAAAGTACCTTTGCCGGTGTGGGTATTGCAAGGATTTTCAGATAGGAAAGTTATGCCAGGGGGCCTTGAATATGTGCAAAGTGTAAGCCCTGGAAAGTTTGAGAAATTGAGGTACAGGGGAAGCCAATATAACTGTGAATATAGCCACAAGTCCAGGGATGACAGCAGCCACCAGAGGCTGGAAGACAAAAAGGAGCAGATTCTTACCCAGAACCCCTGTGAGAGTCCAGCCCTGCCACTGCCTTCATCTTAGTTCAGTAAAACTGACTTTGGACATCTCTAGTTTCAAAAGTGGAGGACAGCAAGTCTTTGTGTTTTAAATCCCCTGGCTTGCAATAATTTGTTTCGGAAACCCCGGAAAGGGTTCTTCTGGTGCTATACTCTTCCTTTTCTTTTAAAATCATGCAATTTTTGAGATAAGACTCATATCACTGAATTTACCTATAATGTATGTGATTCTAAATGTTTAATGCATTTCTAGAAGTGTACAACCATTACCACAATCAATTTTAGAGTACTCTCATCACCTCTAAAGAAAACTTTATGGCCATCAGTAATTAGCCATTTCTCCACAACCGCTAGTACAAGGCTACTTCTGATTTACTTTCTATCTCTATATCATTGTACTTTTGGACATTTAGTACAAGTATAATAATATAAGATGTATAATTCTGTGACTTTTTAACATAATTTTCTCAAGGTCAATCCTTGTAACCATATGAAATAATATTATTGCTGCATAATATTATGCTATATGGGGTTGCCACACTCTACACATTTGTCAGGTGATAGACTAGATTGTCACTAGTTATTATGCCATTTATTAGTTATTAGTTAATATCAACATAGACATTAACACATAAGTTTTTAATGTAGAAATATGTTTTTATTCCACTTGACTATATACAAATGCTAATAAACACATGTTACTTTAGATTTTAGTTTGCCTATGAATAAGTTTGGCTGATGTGATCTTATTGTAAAAACTAAAAACACAGAGATAGATTGCTGATTGGTTAATATATGCAGGGATGAGCAGTTATTTTTAAAAGTGGTTGTAGTGTTTGCACATGCCCAGTCAACAGTATATGAGAGTTCCAATTTCTCTAGATTCTTCCAACATTTATTATGATGCATTACTCATGTTAGGACTACCTTAGTAGGATTTCATTGTTTCTATTTGCATTCCATGCTAGCTATAATACTGGACATATATTTTCATGAGGGTACTGGCTTTTGAATATCTTTGGAGCAAGATATAATAATATACTTTGTGTACTTTTTATTTCAATTATGTTTCAATTGTTCCATTGTGGGAAATGTTTAGATAGCCTATTCCCAAGTCTCTTATGAAATATGTGCTTTGCAAATATATATTGTCTTTTCACTCTTTGAAAAGTTACTTTTTTAAGAACAGGAATTTAAAATTTTATAAACTCCAGTTTGCCTATTTTTCTTTTGCTAGACATGATTTGTAAATATCTAGGAAGATTTTTCATAACCCTACATCATGAAGCCTCCTATGTTTACACTCCATAAGAATGCTACAGATTTTATATGTTTTATACCATGTTTCTATGTGATGACAAGTAATTACTAGAGAGAAGAATGAAAACATCATCAAAAACTTCTATAGGTATAATTGTATGCAAATAAGATCAGGAACCATTTGTAGAGAATCACAATGCATGGATAAAAAAGAAAAAAAAAGCTGAATTGCTTGAGAGGTTGTCATAGTCATTGATTGAAAGCCTTAGTTTTTTTTTTTTACTTTTTAAAAATGTTTTATTAAATTTAATGATACATAAAGATAAAATAGCAATGAAACAATTTCAAAACAAGTTAGTAGAACATTACAGTAATTCATACATTGCATGTTGTTGTCTTCATAGTAGTTATTCAGAGGACAAGGTGCAGACATGATATCTAAAGAACATTAGTACAAACCTTTCTTCTCATTGAACTAAAAGGTATAACAAAACAGTCCTTTATTTATATCCCCCTTTTTTGTTTTGCCTTGTTAGAGATGGGTGTTCCATTGCTGTTAGAGAAGCTGTATTTGGAGAAATCTTTAAAGGACCTTTTCATACTTGATGCTAGTCGAAAGATTGTAGGTACTTGATTTCAACAAAGTAACTCAATATAGTCCAATAGTCCATAATAGTAGTGGGCCATCAGCAGAACTGGCAGTTGTCAAAAGTTGTTGACTTAAGCCTTTTACAGCTCAGCATAATGTTATGGCATTACTTTTTGTACCTTGTGATTATACTTTTCTCCTGGATGGTTAAGACCAAGGTAAAGCAAGACCTATATAACTACAAATGTAACTTTTGCTGTCTGATAAGATCAGTCAAATCCTTTTTTTAAAAATTCCTAACATACAACCCAAATTAAAGTGTTTTGTTTTCATTTATATATTTGGTACAGGGTCTCACCATGCAGCTCTGATTCATAGTGATCCTCCTGTTTTCAACCTGCCTTCAATTACAAAAGCCTTAATATTAACACTTACTTCACTAACATTCTCACCCAGACTGTACATGCAGTCAATATAACCCCAAGTGCTATGCCAGAATAATTTTCTGTAAATCCATAGAAGCTGACTCTGAAATTTAAAAGGAAGGGAATAGCATTGAGAGTGGCCAAAAACAATCCTGAAAATGAAAAACAAAGTTAGAGAATTCACAGTACTTGAATTTAACAATTGTAAGTTAAAATAATCAAGATAACACTGTATTTGCAAAGGAAAAGCTAGATCAATAGAATTAAGAACCCAGAAATACACTCGTACAAATATGGCTGAGTTTTAGCAAAAGTACAAAAAGGTAGTTAGATTGAAAAAACATAGAATCTTTTTTTTTTTCCAACAAATGGCTTAAAATCACCCGATGTTACATGAAAACCAATGCACCTTAAGTTAAACATTACCAATCGCCACATAATGCCTCCTATATGTAACATAAAAGAGACATTTACTAAACTTTTGAAAGAATACATATGAGAAAATGTTTATGACTTTGGGTAAGGGAACAAAATTTTAGCTATAAAACCAAAAGCAAAATCTGCTTCAAAAAACTACAATGCTTCAAAATTTAAAATATTTTTGCTTTATAAGTACTGCTTAAAGTATGAATAGCAAAGCAACAGATTGGCAGACAAGATTTCCAATCTTATCTGTGCAAAAGGACTTGTATGCAGAATATAGAAACAGCTCATACAACTCAACAGTGAGAAAACAAGCTGACTTTTTTTTTTCAAATGTGCTTGGTACAGGGTCTCACTATGCACCTGGGACTCATAGTGATCCTCTTTTCTTCAGCCTCCCCAGTGCCGGAATTACAGGCATGCACTGTCGTGTCTGGTCTTGGGGGCCAGCTCAGTGGTCCTAGTGGTGGGGCCAGTAGGGCATGTGGTGCTGTGGTCTTTGGGCTTCCCTAAGAAGCACTTAGTCTGCTGAGCTATCTCACGGGCCCTACAAACTGAGTTTTTAAAAATTACTGCAATGACAACTGAATAAATATTTTAACAAAGAAAAATATAGATGCCAAATATAAATATGAAAAGATATTCACCCTTACTGGTTATTAGAAAAATATAGAAAGAGCTTACAATATATGTCATCATTTACTTATCATAGTAGTTAGAATAAAAAATCTGACAATATTACTTGCTGACAAGGATAAAAGTGTAAAAAGAGTATTTCCACTGGAAATACAAAATGATACAATTACTCTGAAGAAGAATTTGACTTTTTAGAAAAATTAAACACATACCTATGATATAGTCCAGAAATCTCACTCCTTGATATTTATCTGAATGAAATGAAAGCCTGTTTCCTCTACATGATTTTTTATGGCACAGTTACAGTAATATTTGAAGAAATGTGGCATTTAAAAATGACCAAACTTGAAAATGAGTAAATTGGAAAATGGATAAATAAAATATGAAACTTCCATACAATTGATTACTATTCGACAATAAAATATTTTACATACAATGGTATGGATGAATTTCAAATGCATTTTGCTAAGGGAAAAAGGCCTCAGTCCATTGGCTACATGTTATATCATTTTGTTTAAATAAAAGTTTGGAACAGGTAAATGAGGAAGGAAAACAGGTCAGTAACCGGTGGCAATTGGAGACAGCAGAGTAGGAAAAACAGAATTTGAGGAAGAAGACACACTGCTCTGTACTTCATGGTGGCACAACTACAGAGTTCACCAAAGCTCTCAGAGCTAACCCCAACACACACACTTTTATGATACTCAAATAAAATCTAAATCTTAAAATGCATACCAGCAAGGAGATTTATGAAAATGTCTAAGAACAAATTGTGAGAGCCTGAGGCACGAAGATTGTCAGTTAGAGGCCCACCTGGGTTCACAGTTTGGGGTCAGCCTGAACTCCATAGTTAAGACCTTGTCTCAGAGGAAAGAATTTTTAAAAGGAAAAAGGATTATCAGCAGCCTCCCCAAATGTGTGTGTGTGTGTGTGTGTGTGTGTGTGTGTGTGAATACAGTGACCCATGAAATCCTTAAACTTAGCTCTTTGTGATTTTTATGTGACTTTATAATATTAGCTAAAAACAAGGATACAGTTCTGGTTTTGATTTTATCCATGAAATTAAAGAGGTTGACAACAATTGTAAAAACCATGTGTTCTTCTGCTTTATCTTAACCAAAGCCTGATGTGACAAAACAGTTTCCATGGTAATGACATTTCTTATTTAACATCATGACAAATAATTGTCTGAAAATGCATATTCAGGTGATGCAAAGTGCATGCCTACTAGATGAAACCAGACTTCTGGCCAAAGAATTCTCTACTTCAAAACATTTCTGTACTTTTTCCCCTTTTTTATATAATTTTTTATACTGCAGATTGAATCAGGATTTTGTACCTTATATATCAATATCAGGTTCTCCCTAGGTTGCCAACCTATTCAGGCTGAGCTTGGCCTTGCTATCCACCTGCTTCATTGTCTCAGAGTGTGGGGATGGCAGGCATGCTCCACATACCATTCTTATTTTTTTGAGAGCCAAATCAACATTTCATTCTTGCACTTACCTTTCTAACAATGAGGAAAAAGAATTTTAACGCTTTTCACTTGCTCTCAGCTGTCACTGAAAATATATAACAAAGAAGCAAGAGGCCATTTAAAATATCCTATAATGAACTGGTCCTGCTGCCACCCAAGTCCAAGAGTTGAATGCATATGTATGCTTTCTGTATAGGTGGGATTTGTAAAGGGTTGAAGTGGAACTGAAGGTAATTAACGATGAATTTTTAATGAGTTAATATGTATTTTCATTTGTTTCCAGCATACTGCAAATGAATTTGGCATTGAGGAAAACCTCAGAGACTGTTTAATTCAATTTTTTTTAAAGAGATGAAAAAGATGTGGCCCAATATGTGATCGTACATCTGAGTTGTGGCAAAGCCAAAACTAAAACCACAATATTCTAACCTCTAGTAGTCTACATAGTTTCATTTTGCTCTTGTCCCACAAATTATGTGGTAGATTTTGATCATGCCCTCTCACAGATTGTCTCATGGACAGAAAATCTCATACTCCAGCCAATAGGATGAACAGTTCCAGAGATTTAAAAAAAAAAAAAAGATAAATTTAATAAAAGGAAAGATTTCTTTTGTGCCCAAGATAATGTAAGCCAACATGAGACTAAAAAATGGCTTCATGGGAAGTAATAGTCATCCTCAACAAATTCTACTAAAATCCAATCTCAGTTCCTAGGGAGTCACTACTAAGCAGTAATTAATTGGGAAGTGAATGGGGCAGATCCAGTCTAATTATATAATTCACTTGAAAACATTCTTGCCAATAAATCTTTAATCAGATTTGTTTGTCTACTTACGGCATAATTGTCTACTAAAAGGTGATATGAAGCATGTTTATGAACTAGAATATGGTCACACTTTGCCATTCAGGAACTAGGGGGAGTCTAAGAATTGAATCATTAGAAATGTTACACTGGACAATAATACCAATAAAGGTATTAGAGAACTTGATCCGTTTGTCCATTACTGATGTCAGTCAGAAGGATTTATATTTGATAGAAAGTCAGGAGGATCTCTGATCACCAGTTATTTCCCTTCAGCACAAATTATATCTTTATACAAGCGATATTAGGTAGAAATATTTGCTGCCCTAAAACTGTGAACCAACATTAAATCTTGGAACTTAATGAGTTATGATTAGCAAATTTTATAAATGCTGTAAGCGTCAGTTACCTTACATGCAAGGTGAAGAATATAAACCTATCTTAATTAATTTGCTAGCTGACAAGGATTTACTTTCCCCACTTGTTTTCCACTGAAGTCAGGATATGTAAAACAGTACGTGGTGGTCTGTGGATCAAATGAAAACAAATGACTGCTTTATTGAATCCACATTTTCTTAAAAATTTCAATACATTCATTTTCTTAGTGAATCAATAAAAAATAAATATCATTTGTATATCTTACATTTGTCTGACCAGAAATGTAAATTTTAAAAACTAATTCAGAAAGTAATGTTATATAGGGCATAGTTTAGAGAATATTGATTTATGTACATCAAAATTATTAATCAGTAAATGTTATGTCCCATTTATGTGATGTTTCAAGATTGATAAAAATACAAAGGCCTTTATTTTTGCTTATCATTTAGTATATTCAGGGGTATATTTAAATATGTTTTACTGTTTCAAACTGTCTTCCTACTGCTAACATTTCCCCAGAACATTTTCTCTGCTTCATATTTAATCATATGTTTATTGTCCCACCCTTTCCTCAGTTTCAGCATGAGTAGAATCCACATTGAGTTTTAGAATTTTCACTTCTTAGCTTATGTTATCTCTATTCCTGTATGCTGTCTACTTTTTCCATTAACAGCCCTTCACTATTATCATAAACTTTATTTTGTAGCAGATTAGCATGTATACTTTCTGTGCTCCTATAAAATGGGTAAAATGGAACTGGTATGATACAAAATAAAGCTTTTAAAATTTCAAATTTGAGAGTAGATTTAAAAAAATCTTAGATATTTCTGGTTTTTAGTCCAGTATGGAAGGGATTTAAAGTCATCGTTCTCATTTATACCTTAAGAAAAAAAGGTTGCACACAGTGATAACCAACAAGTTTTTATAAATGCATCAGCAAACTGGGATCACAAAGCAAACCACAGACACAGAATTTGGAGAGGCAGACAAGCAGATACTGACTGCTATAACTTGTAGCAACTCAGAAGTGCAGACTCTGAGACAATGAGTACAGTACATGAAAACATAAACTCTAATTGACAAATTCCTGGAAAAAAATGGGTAATTTGAGAGTTAAAAAAATCTGGGAGAGTTGAAAACTGTACAACAGTGCTAGTCTTCTCAATGTTTTTGAAAGCATAGTTATTTTCAATAAAGATAAGTTCTTTTGTTTTAAAAAAAAATCTGGGAGGGTAGCGAGGAAATACTCAGCTTTAGTCCCTCTTGCGATTTAATGTGAGGTGAAGAAAATACATAATTACAAGCCCTTTTACTCTTCTTGTCTCACTTAAGATTTATGAAAACTGTGAGACAACTTAGTGGTCTAAAGCACCTGCTTACTCAAGCTTAAACAACTGCCGGGATCATGGTTGGACACCCAGCACCACATGCTGAGCCAGCCCCACCCCCAGAGCAGGCTGAGCTGGACATAATATAAATAAATAAGGATTTAGGAAAACTAAAGTACTTGTTATGATCACAGTCCAGGGGCATAAATTTACTAAAATTATTGAGTTATAAAACTATGCAACCTGGTCATAGGATTATAGATGCTTCCCTTACCCCTCGTCTGATTACGTATTATCACCACATTGTTGTTACAACTATTGACTACAGTTCCTGCTACCCAGAGTACAATACCTAAATTTTTAAAAAATAAAAGGCACTCAAAAGGGAAAAAAGCAAAGCAGAAACAGTTGATAGAGACACATCAAGTATCACACTGGGCGCAGGTAAGATTTTGAAACTATCAGACTGGAAATTTAAAATCACTATGATAAACTGCTCAAGAATGAAGAAGAGAAAAAGGCTGCTCTAAAACTCATAAGCAAAGATAAATATTTATAAAAGATGTATCTTATAAAGTGATATTTTCCAAAAATATACAAAGATCTCTTAAAATTCAATAAGAAAATAATTCAATTAAAAATTGGTAAGAGATCTGTTTACCTAACTGGAATTTAGATATAGAATTTAAACGGATGGAAAAATAAGCATTTGAAAAGATATCCAACATCATATTTCACTAGAGAACTACAAATAAAAACCATAAAATACCAGCATGTACAATTAAAGCAGCAAAACTACCAACCAGTGGCAGCAGCAAGTGCTAATGAGGACATGGAGCAAATAGAGCCCTCACTCGTTGCTGGAATGCAGATCATATTTCTGAAGACAGGTTGTCAGTTTCTTACAAAACTAGACATATTCTTACCATATGATCCAATGATGAAACTGTTTTGTATGTACCAAAGTGAATTTGAAACTCATGCCTACAAAAAATTACACAGAGATGTTAATAGCAGCTTTATTCTTAGTTGTTAAAATTCAGATGTAACCAAGATGTCCTTCCAAAGATAAATGGATACATGATCTGCCAAATCCAGATAATAAATAAAGGAATATTATTTATCATGAAAAAATAAGCTACTGGACCTCAAAATGACACAGAGCAAACTTAAATCCATATGATAAAAGAAAGTCAATATGCAAACCAGGCGACTCATTGCCCAATTCTAGTTATTGACATTCTGAGAAGAAAACAATTAAGAAGGAAGTAAAAGGATTAGTGGTATCGAAGACTAAGATGGGGTGGCAAATAAGTTGAACACCGAAGGTCTTTAGGGCATTAAGACTATTCTATAAGATAATGTAATAATGGAAACATATTATTATACATTTGGTAAAACCCATACAATAAACAACAAGAGTGAAAATACAACCTATAGATTTAGGGTAATTGGATGAGAATAATGGCTTCATCCGTAATAAAAACTATGTGAGAACTGTAATAAAAACATAGTGAGAGCTTTTTTTTTCACTATGATGTTAGAAAGTCTACATAACAGATCTTTTCAGTTTTGCTGCACACTTAAATCTACTCTACAAATAAAGTTTATGTTGATATGTGAAGAGCTATATTAGAAAAAATAAACAGCATATAGGAATAGAGATAATATAAGCAAAGAAATGGAAATTCTAAAAATAAAAAATGCTAAGCAACTCACGCCTGTAATCCCAGCACTCGGGAGGCTGAGGCAGGAGAATTAGTGCGAGTTCAAGACCAGCCTGGGCTACAAAAGTGAGCTCAAGGCCAGCCTCAACTGCATAGCAAGACCCTGTCTCAAAAAAAGACAAAAAAAAAAAAATGATAAGCAAAATAGTTGTAGTACAGGGGTTTGGCAGGATGGCTCAGTGGTCTAAAGTGCCTGCTTGAGAAAGCTTAGGTGGCTGCAGGGACCGCGGTTCGATACCCGGCACCACATGCTGCACCAACCCCATCCTCAGGGCAGGCTGAGCCGGCCATAAAAATAAATAAGTAAACAAACAAAAGTTCTAAAACAAGAAAAAAAAAAAGTTGTAGTACAGATGAAGAATGTTTTTGACTGAAAACAAACACTTCCAAAACCAAAATGAGAAAAGGAAAGAGTGAAAAAAATAACAAAATAATCTAAGAACTATGTGACAAATAGAAAAGATATAACATACGCATAATGGACATACTAAAGCGGTTAAAAATAGAATAGAAAGGAAGCCAAGTCCAGTGCAGCTCTTAAAATTCCAAAGGGAGAACAGTGGAGGACAAAATAATGGAGAGAGGAGATAGAAAGCTGAGATACTGAAGACCCTGAGCAAACAACATGGCGAAGGTGGGGGAGGGTGGTTAGTGAGGGGGCAGAGTGGTGACAACCAGTAAAGGCTTGAAAAGGAAAGCTATTCTGGCAGACCCTCTAGAGGTTGCAGTAACCTGGGATGGAGTGACAGAATGGGGGGAGGGGGTCCAAGTCCTGAATGTGACTGCCTTCCCCACAGGCTTCAGCATTTCAAAATTAAGAACAATCTGCTGGTGGGAATGCTACTGGTGCAACCATTATGGAAATCAGTGTGGAGACTCCTTAAAAAACTAGAGCTGGAAATCCCATTCAATCCAGCTATCCCCTTACTGGGAATTTTCCAAGAAGAACTGAAAACATCATATCATAGTAATTTCTGTACATCTATGTTTATAGCAGCACAATTTGTGATTAGTGGATGTATCTTGAAGATATACTCATAAGTGAAATAAACCAGACCTACATGTGTAAATATCATATAGTTTCCCTAGTGCAAGTACTCAAAACAAGCAATAAAAATGGAAAGGCAAAACACAGCTGATTGGAAATCAAGAACTTAAGGGTTAAACAATGAAGAGTCTGCAAGGAGAAAAGATAGGGAACATGACTGGATCAAAACCATGCACTTATATATACAAGATGAATAAGACAATGGTCCTAAGAACCTCCAAGAAAAAAAAAAAATAAAGAGTATTAAAAGAGAGTAAGAGACAAGGAAAAGTGTCATAGGATTGACCGGCTACAATTTTGTATATGCTTAGATTTCTTATTTTCTGTATAAAAATGTGTAACTGCTTTTATCACATTCTATAGGCATTTATTAGAATAGCAATGATTGATGGAAAACACTGATTGCAAGTTAAGTCTCAGACACGATATTCTGAAAGACAGTGATGTTAAGCTGAAGTACCTATATTACAGATTAATAGTATCACTAAGCTTCTCATCTGGAGGGTTAAGAATGTAAGTTTATGGACCAAAAATTAGAGAAAAACAAGGGCTACAAGGATAGCTTATATTTTTGGCCCTAGCCCTTCAAGATCAGTAAGAACTCAGGACATAAGAGAACCTGTGTTATAACATCCTATAACTCAGTAGTGTCTCAAACTTTCTGTTGAAGGAGATCATGGGGCCACAAAGGAAAGGAATTTATGAGGTATAGTGTGCCTAAGGAGAGTCACCTAGAGAAAAAACATTCTCTCAAGCTTTCACAGAGAGCAAACTGGTCAAGCAATGGCCATGACTCAACCAGACAGCTGACACTGATGACAGTTCTACAAAGCACTGTACCTGTTTTCAAGATAAATCTTGACTGACCTTGGGAAATACAAAAGTTACATGTTTCGTTATATATGTCTTGCCTTAACTTGCCCTTAACCACCCAGCAGAAAAGTTTAACCATGAGGCATAAAAAGTAAAGCTAGAGAAGTATGCTGAGCTGTAAAAAGCTTAAATCAACAGCTTCCGACATTGCCAGTTTTGCCATTAACCCACTACGATTATGGAATATTGAACTATGTATACAACTACTTTCTCTTAGTTCAATGTGAAGAAATTTTTATACCAATAGTGATTAGAAAAATTATCATGTCTGCATCCTGTGCTCTATATAACTACTATGAGGGCAACAATATCATTTGTTGGGAATGTACTACTAATATATTTTGAAATTTTCTTATTGTTGTTTATTAAAAGTAATAAAAAATTAAAAATAATAATAAAAAAGAACAATCAGCTGTGACACTTAATGTTCATGTGGCGGAAACAGCAGTAGTGGAAGGAAAAGGTTACTGCTAAGAAAAAACTGTAAAATGGGAGAGAAGCTTTTGGTGATAAGGCTCCACAAAAAGTTGTACCTAAGACTATTGACAACCAGCGGGTCTACGGTGAAAGTACAATAGATCCTAGTGACGAAGAGGCTGAGTCTGCTCTTACTCCTACAGATAAATTTCCTCCCAAGCTTCTTGTCGCAACATCAGATAGACCCCACGGGAGAATGGTAAAACTCTGCCAGCAGCTCTCAACAGTTGTGCCCAAAACACATGTTTATTATAGAAGAGGATTGGCTCTGAAAAAAATTATTCCACTGTGCATTTCAAAGGATTTCACGGATCTACTTGTGAATAACAAAGATTGTAAAATACCAAATGAACTTATTCTGAGTCACTTGCCAAACGGTCCAACTGCTAAGTGTGCATCTTTGAAAAGCAATTAAGAGAAGGGGCAAGGACCCAACAGAACATGTACCTGGAATAATTTTGAATACATTTACAACATGGTTGGGTCATTCACTTGGCCATATGTTTACTTCTCTTTCCCCCACAATCCTCAGTTAATTGGAACACAGGTTGTCACATTCCACATCAGAGGGTTTACATTTTCTTCAGATTCCATAGGTACATATTCAAAAGTGAAAAGAAAGTGAGAGTTCAAGTACTTGGTCCATGTTTTAATAATATCTTTTCAGAAAGGAACCTTTGATTCTAAATATGGAGAGTACGAATGGGTCCACAAGACCTGGGAAATGAATACTAGTTGAAGAAAATTCCATTTATAAAGTGCTATAGAAATAAACATTAAATTTTGGTGAACAATTACAACAAAAAACACCAGGTGGAGCCCCTTTCCAGATGGGAGGAAGGACTGACTGTTAACAACTGCTGTCTCTGTCTTAGAACCTACCAACCATGCACTGAAATTGTGAGCTGTATAAACCTCTCTTATTTTACCCATGGAGCATAACACTAATTTTGTTATACAGGCAGAGAAACATGGGTTTATCAGATCCATGCTTATGCTTTAGAATATCTCTATTGATGAAATTATTAATTTAGTTTATAAGTTTATTACATTGAACTGAGCATTAAACCAAAAATAGGACAAAAATAAAGCATTGAATTTTTAATAGTCGAATATTTATAAAAAAAAAAGTATCAAATTTTTCAACATTGACTTTTTTGGCATACAAAATATAGAAAAGAAATTCTTATGTGGACTACAATAAAAATTCCAGCAGTAATTTATGAAAAAAAAATCTTTGCTTCAATTATCAAACCCTCAGGTAGTCTGCACACATGACAACAGCACATTTTATAAACACAAATACACAAACTGCTTACACTGACAGCGCATGTGCTTGCTTTCCTTACATTTTTGTAAGACATATATGACATCTGAGTGGTCTTGCTGTTTTGTCTGGATGTTCTTTATTACACATTGTGTACTTAAGAGGAACATAAATGTCAATAAAATGAAGTATCAAGTTCTCAATATATGTTGTACATTTAGAATCTACATTAACATTTTCACATCAGCTGCATACTTGCTTACAAAACCTAAAAGATAACATCATAAATGCCTACATAAGCTATAATGAAAATACCAATAGGACGGTGCCACAAAAATAAGGTTTGCTTCATGTTATAGTTTGTACCTAGTTGTCCTCCCAAAGCCTCATGCAGTCATGGGGCAGCTTCTGGAGTTTGTGATTGAGTCTTCATCCAACGCTGTGATTATAGGTGTGAGTGCCATGGGGGCAGACACTGTCCATTACAATGTAAGGAGGGGAGAGAGACTAGCTAGCTGCCTGAGGTGCTGCCACTCCTTTTGCCCTCTGCTCTTTGCTGCTGCCACAAAAGCTTATTCTTTGCTGTGTGCAGCTCTGCCTTGGAGTCAGCCAAGTATGAACTGAAACTTCAGTAATTGTGAGCTAAATAAACCTTTTTTTCATTCATTTTTAAGTGTCAGGTGTTTGTTCCAGCAATGAGAGAAGAGTAACTGAGACACTTCAATTGTCACATTCAAGGAAGTCTTTACATTGACAACTGTATGTTCCATGTGCAAGTCTCACTGACACTGACAACACATGTACTTAGCTTTTCTTTTCTATGTGTCAATCTTATCACTTATCTTTTCTTTCTGTTTTGTTAGGCACTTCCTAGTATGTCATATAGCATGCACTGAGAAAGGAAATAAGATGCCAATAAAGTAAAATACAAAATTAAATAAGATAAAGTATCAAATATGCAGTGTGTGCTTAGAAGACACCAACATTTTTATATCAGCTTTAACTTATAAAACCTAAAAGATAACATCAAAATTTAAAACCTATGTGAACTACAATGTGAATACAAATAAAAATCTACTACAGAAATAATCTTTGCTTAAACTGTCACACCAAAGGCAGTCTCCACACATGACAGCTGCATGCACAAGCATTGGTTACACTGATAGCACATGTTTTGATTTCTTCTCCTTATAGGGCAGAGTTGACATCTTTCATTTTGCTTTGTTTTCCTGTTGTAGTAGGTCTTTCTTATGCTGCACCTTACTGTTCACCTTTCAGCTTACCTGTGTGCTCTATAACTTTTTTTTTTGTACTTACCTGGGCAGAAATATTTTGTTTTTACTCTGTTTTAAGTGATTGTTTATGAGGAGCCATGGAGATAGCTCAGGGGCACAAGTGCCTGTCTGGCAAGAGCAAGGTCCTAAGTTCGATCCCCAATTTTGAAGAAAAAAAAAAATATATATATATATATATATATATATATATATTCCTTTATGACCTCCTCCAAATCCTCTAAGAAAATTTCTCTGTGATATTTTGCACTTGCTAGTTTTTCTAAACTATGAAACTATGCCACAGATGTTTAAGATTGAGTAAAAAACTACTGGCAAATATTTTGTATTTCAAGTGACACCATAGTGGCTGCATAACTCATCAACATCTACTCTACCTTTCCTTTTGTTTTAGAAAGTATCTATCTCAACTATCCATTTATTGAGATTCCCCCATCAAAATTTTCCCATCATGGTAAAATGTTGACATCAGTAGTGCCAGTTTGCTTTTGTTTGCTATATATGTCAATGTTACAACCTTCTAAAATCCTAAGATTGTACTATATAATTTACTTCTTCTGAAATTACAATAATTCATTTGGAATTTCTATTTTGCTCCAGTTTACAGTTCCTACACTGCATGCAAATGTGCTCTGTTAGCAAATGTAGCATCAGTTGGAAACTGGTAAGTCATCTGTTGAGTATTACATTCCAATTATTTTAGGAGATGGGAGCAACAAATCTTCACAACATCCTTTGGTCTTTTACTATATGAATAAGGACCTGATGACTGAATTCCAGGATAAATGTCTAAGTTGAAAAAATAATAAGCCTTCAAATCTGCACAAGATCATAAATTTTTATGCCATAGTTTGACCCATTGATTTTTCATGAGTCTTTACATTCCTGCAATTACGATGAGAAATCCATGCTAAGTAAAGCAGACCTATGAATGCCTTCAGTTCAGCTAGTGAGGTTTCATAATACATGCTTATTTTAATATTGCTATTGGAGCACATAGGATGTTTTACGTGCTTTTTAACCTTTGTGTGTTTCACCACCTCTTGCAGCAGTTTGTCTGTTATAATTTCCAATACTGTCATTTTTTCCTGAAATATCTCATCCCTGCCAAGACTTCTACTATATTTTCAGACCTTATTCTAACACTGGACCATTGTATTTGGTTGTGTGGTGATTCTGAATTTTTCAAGTAGACCAGTAAATACTCACATTGCCATTTTGTTCATCATTTGTATCAGGGATGCTCAACTCTCTGTATCAGTTGATTCTTGCTCCATTTCACTATTACAATAACTTTAGCTCACATGGTCAATGTCAATATCATAATCATCTGCCCACATCACTCTTCTATAATGAAAGCAGGTATTTTACCATAACTACCATATTTTTACCTTCATCATCCATGCGTGAGTATCTGATGATTTACTTTTGACCTCCTCCAAAACTTGCACACCTGGTTTTCATGTCCATTGTACTGAATGAGTTACTTCTACTAGAAAAATCAAAAGAAAAATTTTCAAAACAAATCTTGAAGTAGTGTGGATCTATTGGCTCTCCTGCAAAGCTCAAGTAAACATGTAAAAACAGACAGAGTGTAACATGGGGGAAAATCCTATTTTGCCATTTTTTCACATGTCAACACATCTTATTGTTCATGCCAAGTGGGAAAATACATAGACTGCTTCTTGTATACCTCATGGAAAGGTGCTGAGATCCCCAGGCAGCTACTATTATGAAGTACAATAGAAGAATTTTATGCTTCTGTTGTGAGAATGTCAGGTATTTTCAGCTCTTCTCTCTCCTATTTTAAGAAGACCTCCCTGCTTCCTATTATCTATGTATTTTTTATTTTGCTCCTTACTTGTATTTTGGGTTTCTCATATAAAAGAAACCATGTGATATTTAAGCTTCCTAGTTTACTTAATATTATGGTTTCTTTTCAGATTTATAGCAGCAAAATTTGTTGATCTAAATGATTTGCTCAATTGTTCTTCCTGTTGAAATCTCCGCATTGAAGTCCCCTACCCTGTAGTTCTCTTGGACCATGGCCCAAAGCAACACCCCTTTCAGCTACCCCATGCTTAGCTGGCCACCTTCATCGATCTTGCCAACGCTCTTCACAAATGTGCTGCTTTCTTTCTTCCTTTCACTGCTACATTCATACCAGAAACCAAGTTTTCTGCAGGCTCACAGTGTTATGCTGGTGCAAACATTTAAACAAATAAGATCATATGTTATTTTATACAACAACATCCACCACCTTTCCTGAAGTAGCTTTTCTTCTTTCCTCCCAAGTCAGCTCCTTTTGGAGAGAATATTTTTAAAAATCACTAAAGACTAATTCAGTTTTGCCCCAGGTCATTCTGCTTTTCTGAAACCTTCTTCATAATGAAAGTTGCAAGAATTCTTTGTACAGTATCTACTGAAATGGTTGATGGCATCTTAATCAGAGCTCAATAACTATTTTCTAATTTATTTTCAAAAAAGATGTTTAAATTAATTTGTTTCAAAAGAGAAAAAGGTCAAGAACAGTCTTTTGTTTAGTTAAAAATATTGGTTAATTAGCCTACATTAAATAACACAGATATATAGGTTCTATGGACGCAGTGATGTGTCAAAGGACTTGAGCACTGACATGCTGAAAATCTGAGGATATTAATTATAATACTAAATATTTGTACAATATTTTATGACCTATACCCTCGATGTCTATTACTAGGTAAGCATCCTTGAGACAATATATCATTTTTAGGTGTAGCAAGTTTTTATATCTCCATTTATAAGCAATTTGAAAGACAGTATGTAATCAGTAGTTACTCACAGACACACATTTCAAGGATAAGCTGATACAAAGCTTTTTTCTTTAAAAATAAACAAAAACATTTGCATTTTAAAAATATGAAACAAACTCTCTAGAACAGAATCTAATGTATTATGCCAGCTTTAGGACATTGTTTATTTCTGAATAACGTGTTGTAAAAAAACATTGCCAAAACATTTATTCATAGGAAGGCAACAAAAATGATATCTGTAAACTATCTCAAATGACAAATTAGAGAACTGGGAATGTTTAATGTACAAAAGAAAATATTTCAGGTATGACATCATAGACATTTTCAAATTCAAAAGCCATCAAGTACAAAGAAACAAAATACTTCCTATTATGTTTCTGATGGGAATATAAATGTTGATGAGCAGAATTAAAGAGGGAAAGAATTAACCTAAGGCCACAAAAAAACAAAAAACATTTCCAACACACCTCTACGACTGTTCCCCACACTTATAGATTGTTCGGCATAAAGAACTTTTCTAAAGACTGAAGCTATCTGTTAATAGGCCAGGTTATGCAGGAATTAAAAACATAAAAAGTTATCTGATACCCTCACTCAGAAATTCAGTGAGGAGTCTTATATTGACAAGATGAGCCAGATGGCACCTAGAAATCCATACAGTTGAAGACACAATGACGCCATGTTTTGAGAATAGCACAACCACTGTCTAACAAGCCTCATCCAATTATTTATTGCCAATCTCATCTTTCAAACAAGAGAGCTAAAAATATAGTTTGCTAAAATACAAGCAGACAGAATCTAGCCTACGGTGATTAGAATCCAACATTCTCAGCACCTAGAGTAGTTAGCAAAAAAGAACAGCTCAATAAGTATGTATGGATGATACAATGATCTCAAAAGTACTGTATCTCAACATTTTCACACACATCAACTCTTTGGTTCTTTTATCAACAATTTTAATGAGACTGCTGGACATTTTGGCATTCCCATTTTGCATACCCTACTTTGTTTCCATCAACCAATAATGATTTTCAATTTAACACTTATACTTTTAGGATTTTTCAAGGGTTGTTATAAGAAAAATCTATCACATGAGTATCTTACATAAAACAGTAATTAAAGCCATCACTTTCAATTGTGTCCTACATACGAAAAACATGACAAATTGTTCCAGTCACTGACGCCAGGAAAATTCCTTGCCATGTTCATTTTCCTTCTCTGACTTCCCTCTCTCCGTCCCTCCCTCTCCCTTCTTTTTCTTTCCGGAACAAGATAACAAAGACTCTATAAGCAAACACAGCTTCTTTCTCGCTCCCATATTTTCTAGGAAGTTTAGTCAACCTTGTGGTTTCAACGTGAGTATCCCAAGTTTTTGTACGAATTTCTCCAACTTTATAACAGATCAACACTTGTACATATTTGTTTGGTAAAGGATCCTTCAATTTGAATAAATACACACATACACACACAAACACACATACAAACACATACGTGCAAAAATATGGTGAATGTTTAAATTTAAAGATACTTATTATAGTAAAAATAGACACAATGTCACTAATCTGTCTCAACGTAGTGCCCTTGTACTTGGAGTACACTCATTGAATCATACTTACTACATTCAGAAGCATTCTTGAAGACCTTTATTGTGATCTTAGCGATGCTCTCTTGGCTTCCTTAATGCCCTAAATTGATTCATAACCTTTACCTCTCCTGGTCATTTTGACTTTGGGGAAGGGACAATGTCACACAGTACCAGATATGGTGAATAAGGTGGACAAGAACACTATGCAGTGATTTTAATGAGTCTTTCTTTTTATTGGAGGACACAATACCATTCACTGCATTTTTTTTTTTTATCACATCCCATAAAGGCACTCAGAAAAGAAATGATAACTATGGACAAGTAAGAAGTGAGTGGGAATAGAGGCAGTGTGTCTCTGTAATCAGTTTTATTTTTTATCCATTTAGTTTTTAAATTTGTGCATTTGGTACAGGGTCTTACTGGACTTAGCAGACGCATGGTGGCCATCCTGTTTTCATCATCCCCAGTGCTGGGACTACAGGCATGTGCCACCACATGAGGACTCTGTCGCTGGCTCAGAGCTCCCTGGAGGCAGGGCCAGCACAGCATGTGGTACCAGGGATCGAGCAATAAATTTTAAAAATTTAAACATTCACCCTACCTTGGATCCCGCTTCATGCATTACTTGCAACATTGATTTGTAAAACCATTAAAATTAGAAGCTCAAAAACATGTCAGTTTAATGTTCCTGAAACTCCCTCATTTCTAGGTTCCTAGGTGACCCTCTATCTCTTAATCATCCAGTGACTGTCCTTTGAAAGCTGTCCTATAATTCTTTTTTAAATTTTAGCCTTGTGCTGTGCTGTTATTATAAACTACTTGAAAGCATTTATAATACTAACCACATAAAAATATGTGCATTTCCATACATGCTTACAGGAGAAAATGGAACATCAAGAACTTAGAATGGATAGCAAGTAAACACAGAGAAGATTGGAACACAAAAATTACTTTCTACTCAAGCAGTATATGCCATTAAATTCTCTGAACTGCAATTTATAGATACATACACATGCTTAATGATACTAATCTTTGAAACACTGCTTTCTAAAAGTGTGTCATAGCTGTTATGGTTTGTGTCTAGCTGTCCCCCCAAAGCCTCATGCAGTCATGGGGTGGGGACTTCTAGAGTTTCAAATTAATTTATGATCTCCTGGGATTATGTGTGTGGCCTGGGGCAGATAGCCTGAGGCAAAGAGCCTGAATGTAGCATAAGAGAGACAGAGACAGACTCTGTTTGTTGCTCTCTGTTGCCCTGGTTAGTCAATTGCCTCTGTCACCACGTTGTTGCTGTTCCGCTGCCATAAACTGCTGCTGTCTGCCATGTGCCAGTGTGCCTTGGAGCCAGCCAAACATGGACTTAAACCTCCAGCAACTATGAGGTGAATAAACCTTTCCTTCCTTTATCTTGGGTGTCAGGTATTTGTCCCAGCAACAAGCGAACTAAGACAATATCCCTACACAATGCTTGGTATATAATATACCTACTATTATCTTCATTACTTTTTATTCCCTTCATGTTTGACTAATAAGTTATTGCAAAAATAATTTTTGAGTAAAGGAAAGCATTAAAATTGGAGCCTTGGAAACATAGGAAGACAACAAGCAACCAGAAGGCAAGGGCTGAGTGAGATGGCATAAGAGTAGGAATTAGCCTGGCATTCATCAGTAATGTGGGTACAAAGAAACCACTGTCAAACCCTGCTGACAAAAGAAACTGTGTCATCTTAAAAGGCTAAAAATGAAGTACATTTTGAGACTGAGAAAAGTAAAGATTTGTCGTCAACCCAGTCTATTCAGGCAGGCAAGTTGTGACCTTTTAGAGCTGTGTTTCAGCCATTTAACTTTCAAAGATATGCTTTAAGTTGCTTGTATGTGAACTACAATTTTAGCAGAGCCTTTGGGAAAAAAACATTGAGGAGCATTTACTGGCCCAACCTAGTAACAGTGTCTTCCAGCTCCTCTGCCAGACCCTCTAACAGGAAATCTTTAAAGCAATCACTATAAACTAATAGGACGTTTGGCAAAGAACATTGTTTATTTAGGTGTGTGAATGTTCTGGCTGTTAATATGTAGGAAGTTATTTCTCTGCGTCCCTTCAGAGACCATCCAAGTATTTGTTTAACAGAGTAAACATCCATTCCACAAAAGAGGAGCTGGGCTAGACTTCTGTAAAACTAAGTGGTGAATTTGTCTCTGCACCTCCGCCCATGCTTTTGAGTGTGTGTCTCCTCCCATACCTCGGTCAGTTCAGCTATCTACTCTGAGCTTGTTTGGCCAGGATTTTGCTGTTATGCAAATTATCTCTTTCATGGATAATCTTATTCTTCCCCAATTTTTTTTAGTAAAGTTGAACTGATAAGTGTTCCTAGAAATATTTAAATTTTAATCAGTGTCTTTTTACAAAGCTTAAAACATTTTCAAAGTATAAAGGAATGAAACTCAACTGACAGAATTTGAAGTTTCATGATGGGCTTGAAAATACTTAGAAGGTTCATACAAGTTGATTAATCATCCTACAAATGTGACAAGCTGCTGCCCCTACATTCACAGCAGATCTGGAAGGAAATGAACATTTAGGGGTTTCTAGGAGAAGGAATTCATACGATATATATGTTTTCCATCTAACAATACTATATTATATACAGCATGGGTGGATAAAGAGACAATTCGTATCTCATGCACGCCTAGACCCGGAAATTTTTCTCAGAGTATTCAAGAAAATATTTAAAAGATAACACAACTTTTGTACATATTTCCACAGACATATTTTTGACTGGCTGCGGCATCATTTTACCTCATTAATGAGGTTGTTTTCTCACTAACGGCTCACTCTCCAGTAGGTCCGTGACCCAAGAGCAGGTTCTTAAGTTCCCATGAACACAGTCCAGACACAAGTTTCCAGAAACTTGCAAGTCACTAGCTCTGTGCTTTGGTCCTTCCCACCTTTCTCTTTATCTGTCTAATACTTCACAAATCATCACAGGACAACAATACCAGACATAATTTCAATATTAATTTAAGCACTTTTAAATCGATCCAGACAAATGTCTATGTGAAGACAGGTAATACAATGGCATAGAGAATTAGAGAATATAAAAGCAAAGACAAAATATGAAAAGGGAAATAATCAGGCCTTTAAATGAGCAGAACAAAAGATGCAATTCAAATTCTGTGTATGTAACTATCACAAGAAGGGGGCAGCAGGTATTTTTTTAAGACTTAAAGTAGAGAATTTCCCAGAATATCTTTGGAATTAAAAAAGGGCCAATAATCCAAAGCTTTACAATTGCCAGTATCTCCACTCCACTTCTCTTCCTTTTCTGCCCTGGGACCAATACATTAAAAGGGGATTTAGATCATCAGAAAATGTTATCTTAAAGAATCTGTAAATGGTTGCTCTGTGGTGGAACAAAAGCAAATGCTTTCATCAAACCTGGTCTGGGTGAAATCTTCGCATCAGCTTGAGACCCATCAAAGGATAACCTCCCTCTCATTAAGGCACAGAAAGGAATCTATGTCTATAAAAGGTTTTTAGAATTTCTTGTCTCCAGCCAGGCGTGGTGGTGCATGCCTGTAATCCCAGCACTTGGGAGGCTGAGGCAGGAGGATTGGTGTGAGTTCGAGACCAGCCTGGGCTACAAAAGTGAGCACAAGGCCAGTCTGAACTGCATAGTGAGACTCTGTCTCAAAAAGACAAAAAAAAAAAAAAAAAGAATTTCTTGTCTCCTGTTCTTTCCAGAACCCAGTGGAAAATTAACACCATTGACCTAAATATATGTGGAACCAAAATGAGATGAGGAAGCATGAAAACATAGCATTAAGTATGCACACATCAAGTTATGTGCAATTAAAAAAAAAATCTTTTTCTATGACAATCGGTCCCCAGTAAAGTGATTTTTAAAGAGAAAGAAAGAAATATAGAGGCTGGGCGTGGTGGTGCACACCTGTAATCCCAGCACTTGGGAGGCTGAGGCAGGAGGACTGGTGTGCATTGGAGACCAGACTGGGCTACAAAAGTGAGCCCAAGGCCAGCCTGAACTGCATAGTGAGATCCTGTCTCAAAAAGACCAAAAAAAAAAAAAAAAAAGAAAAAAAAAGAAAAGAAAAAAGAAATATAAAGCCTAGATTAAGTCAGGATTTGTTCTATGAGATGGGAACAAAGCTGGACAGAGGTAACCAGTTCAAAATAAAGGGGACTGCACTTACGTCAGGGTTAGAGTACTATTTTTCCATCTATCAAAGCAACTGAGTCAAAGGGCCAGCAAGGTAAAATGATCCTTCACTTATGGAACTAGGAAAAGAAAGGCAGGACTTGGAGCCTCATGTCAGAGTTGAGGATTGGGTGTCTTTTAATTTAATGTCCTTTGCAGATGGTAAAGAGATTACGACTAAGTAGTTATAAAATTATTTATTTAAGGTGAAAGGTCACATTTTAGTGCATAACTTAACCAGGCATAGAACTAGCACAAAATATGATTTTTCATACAAAGGACAAAAAGGCCAGATGTATGCATAAATAGTTGCTTAATGTAAAATCTAAACCATGATTTTATATTATACAACTCTATTATTTGGGTTTTCCAAATCCATCATAACTATAATATTTAAAGGGCATAAGTTCAGTACAAATGGATTAGTAATTCAGTCTGCATAACATCTCCCAAGGGCTTTTGTGGTCATTAAAGTTATTATTCCAGCTCATATGTTAGAGCTTGAAGTTAATTCAACGTTAATTTTCTCATTGTTTTTCTGAGATCCCATGATATTAAACTGCATGGGACAAAAAGTGAAGGAGACTTGTATTGCCTTGCTGTGGTTTTGGTTTACTATTTTCTCTTAGAATGGATACTGGATATAAAGAGGCTCCAACCTGAATGTTTTCTGGGCAACCACGTTAAAGGGAGTTGTCCCTTTTGAGTGGTTTTTCTATAGTTTTAGACCAAAGAACATCTGCGGATAAATGTAAGTAAGAAATTAGGTGGGGTAATTAGCAGATATTTATGCCCTGTGGTCTAACTGATTGTTAGAATGTAGGTTTATTTCTAAAATGTAATGCTGAGATTTTGTTCTGTCAGAGGCCATAGCTGTTCTTCTATATTGTCTGCTGGATGATTGGCCTGAACTGCATAGTGAGATCCTGTTTCAAAAAGACCAAAAAAAAAAAAATTGTGTTTTACTTTTTTTGATTTTTGTTGTTGTTGTCGTTGGGACTGGGATTCGAACTCATGATCTTGCACTTGCCAGGCAGGCATTTGTGCCATGGAGCTATCTCCCTGACCCCTGTTTTATTTTTTTTTTAATTTTTTAAACAGAATACAAAACTAGTATTGAAACAAAAAGCTGCATGTGATACAGAATTTCACTTAACCAAAATTATGACTTTCATAATATTTGTTGTAATGCATAGTATTGCCTTCCAACCAGATATTTATATTACATGATATGCATGCAAAGACATATGCATGCAAAGTTGAAAGAAGAAAGAAAAAATGAACAAAATATATAAGAAATTAAACAGAGAAAAATGAGAAAAAAATTGAAATAAGGAGACAAAACAAATTAAGCATTAACTGTTCTGTTTCATAGACCAGCAGAAATCCATAGTATAGTTGTGCAAACCATCCTGCTTACATAAATAGATATATCTCTTTCCACCACTCACTCTAGTTCTTCTTTATAACTCAGCAACTTTCCTTTTGAATAAATTCATTCCATTTTCCCAGTATGTATCATAACCTTCATATTCCATTTTCTCCTTCGGGTTCTTACACTAAGAAGACATTATGATGATTGTGCATGTGGGTCTGATTTATTTCAGTTAAGAATATTGCCTCTAGCTGTATCCATTTACCAAATATTCCTCAAATTTATGCTGTTTTATAGCTGAGTAATACTTCATTGTGTAAAAATATGTCTTTGTCCATTCCTCAATTGATGGACATTTGGGTTGTTTCCAGAATTTATCTATGACAAATTGAACTATTATAAACATGTGTGCACATATAGCACTGAGGTATGAGACTTTCAGTTCTGTGAAAATATGCAGGCAGAAAATAGTTGGCTTCCATGGAACCTCCTATTCTAACTATCTGAGAAATTCCCACACTGATTTCCATAGTGGTTGTACCACTCTGCACTACTAAGAACAGTGGAGAAGTCTTCCTATTTCTTAAAAACCTCTCCAGTACTTGTTATTGGCTGACTTCTTAATATTAGGCATTCTTTTTATGGTGCAGTGGAATATCAGTGTTTTTGTTTGCTTGTTTTTTATTTTGTTTTATTTTTTATTTCTCAAGTGACCAATGATATTGAACATTTTTCATATATTTACTTGCCATTTTTATTTCATCTGACAAGTATATATTAATCTTACATGCTCATTTTTGAATTGAGTCTTTGAATGTGAGGGGCTTGAGTTTGTTAAAACTCTTTGTATGTTCTAGATAGAGGCCTTTGTTGGAGGGACAGTCAGCTATAATTTTTCCCATTTTGTGGGTTTTCTTTATACTCTGTTGGAAATTTCCTTTGAAGTGCACATACTTTTCAAAAAGATGATTGATTTGTGTTCATGAGCTCTCTACCTACCCCTATGTCTTTAAGATTTCTATCTACATTTTCCTTCAAAATATTTAGTGTTACTGTTTTAATGTTTAAGTTTTTGATACATTTTGACTGCAGTTTAGTGTACGGTGCTTGATCTGGGCCTAGTTTTATCCTGCTGTATGTGGAAAGCCAGTTTTTGCAGCACCATTTATTAAGAGGCTATTGTTCTTATAGTGAATATGTCTGGCCCCACTATCAAAGATAACAGGGCTGAGTGTGTTTGTAGTTTTATCTAAATCTTCCAATCTGTTCAATTGATCCTCAGTTCTATCTCTAAGCCAGCATCATGCTGATTTTATCACAGCAGCTTCATAGTATAATTATAGGTCAGGATTGTGATACCTCCTGCCTTTCCTTTGATTTCCAGGAGTGCTTTTGATATTCTGCATTTCTTTTGGTTCCAGATGAATTTGAAGGAAATTTTCTCTAGTTCTGTGAGATATAAAATAATGACATTTTAACAGAGATTGCATGGAATCTGTATGACAATTTTGGGAGTATGACCATTTTAACAATGTTGGTTCTCCCTATCCAGAAGCATGGAATATTTTTCAATTTTCTCAAATTCTTCTCAATCTCTTTTCTCAGAATACTGAAATTCTCACTGTATAAGTTATTTGTTTCTTCTGTGAGATTGATTCCTATGTTTCATTTTTTGGATATTATTGTGAAAGGGGATGTTTCACTAATTTCTCTCTCATTGTGTTCAGTGTTTATGTACAAAAACCCCGTTAATTTTTGAATGTTGCCTTTATATCCTGCTATGATACTGAACTTCGCATTAACTGTAAAAGACTCTTGGTGGAGTTTTGGGGGTCCTTTATGTAGAGTATCATGCCATCTCCAAATAATGATGATTTCACTTCTTTCCCATCCTTATCCCATTTATTCTCTCTCTTGTCTAATTGCTCTGGCTTATATTTCCAGACAATAGGTAATAAGGAATGGAGACAGTAGACATCCACGTCTTCTTCCTGAATTTAAATGGAAGGCTTTCATTATTTGCCAATTTAGTATGATGTTGGCTTTGGTTTCTCATAGATGGCTTTTATCAGGTTGAGATATAGACAATCTATTGCAATGCTCTTTAGGAATTTTTATCATGAAGGAGTGTTGGATTCTGTCAAAAGTTTTTTTCTGCATCTAATGAAATGACCAAGTGGTTTTTGTCCTTGGCTCTATTGATATGGTATATTACATTTATGGATTTACATATGTTGAACCATCCCTACATTCCTAGAATGAATCCTACTTGATCATGATGTATAATCTTCCTGATGATTTGTTGCAATCTGTGTGCTATTATTGAGGATTTTTTGCATTAATATTCATTAGAGAGGTTGGTATGTAGTTTTCTTTTTTAGTTAGATCTTCCCGTGGCTTGGTAATCAGAGTAATACTGTCTCCATGAATGAGTTTGGAAAATTTCTCCCTTTGCAATTTCATTGAAGAATTTAAGAAAAGTTTGCACTTAACCTTTTCTAAATTTCTTTTAGAACTCACTTGTGAATCCATTGTGACTTGGGTTTTTCCTTATTGATAAGTTTTCTTAAATTATCTTTTCAATTTTATTTCCCATTGTTGAGTTATTCAGAGTTTCTACAGCTTGTTGACTCAGCTTTAACATTTCATATGTATCTAAGAAACTGTCTATGTCCTCTGTGTTTTCCATTCTGTGAGAATAAAGACTTTAGAAGTAGGTATTCATTTTCAGAATTTCTCTAGGGTCAATCAGTGGTAATTTTTCCATTACATTCCTTACTGCATAAATTGCATTTTCCCCCTTTTTTATTAGGTTGGCTAGAGGTTTATCAATTTTATTTATTCTTTCAAAGAACAAATCATTCAATTCATTTGTGGTTTGTATTGTTTTCTTCATCTCCAGTACATTATCTTCTGTTCAAATCTTTATACATTCTTGTCTTCCTTATGCTTTAGCTTAACTTGGTCTTTATCTTTGACCTTAAGGTGCACCATGAATATTTGTTTGGGTTTGTTCTGTTTTTCTACTGTGTGAATTTACCACTACAAAATTTACTTTTAAAACAGCTTTCATTGTATCTCAAAGAATTTGAGAAGTTGTATCTGCATTTTGCTTTTTGCAATTTGCATTTTGCTTTGATCATAGTTATTTTTAAATTTCTTTTTAAACTTTATCTGTGACCTTCTGGTAGTTTAGGAGGTTATGTAACTTCACAAATTGTGCTGCTATAAACATAGGTGCACAAATATCACTATGATACGATGTTTTCAGTTCTTCTGGGAAAACTCCCTAGGGGGATAGCTGGACTCAATGGGATTTCTAGATCTAGTTTTTTAAGGAGTCTCCATACTGATTTCCATAACGGTTGCAACAGTTCTCATTCGCACTAGCAGTGAAGAGGAGTTCCTTTTTCCCAACAGCTTCTCCAGTATTTGTTGTTGGTTAATTTCTTTATGATAGTCATTCTTTCTGGGATGAGATGGTACCTAAGTGTTGTTTTAATTTGCATTTCATGGAAGGCTGGTGATGTGGAGTATTCCTTTATGTATTTATAAGTTTCTAGTAGTATTTCTTCCTCTGAGAAGTGTGTGTTCATCTCAGATGTCCATTTTTGGAATAAGTCTTTGAATTCTGGGACCCTGATTTTGTTGTTGTTGTTCTTTATAAATTCTAGACAGAAGACCTTTGTCTGAATATTTATTAGTTAAGATTTTTTCAAAATTTTCTGGTTCTCTTTTCAGTTTTTGGTAATTTCTTTGACATGCAAAAGCTTCTCAGTAACAGGAGGTCCTCCCAGTTGTTAATTCTTTCAAGTATTACACATGCATTTTGATTTTTATTCATGAATTGCTTGCCTCCCTCAATGTCTTCAAGATTTCCTCTTACTTTCCTTGCAGAAGAATTAGTGTTTCTGTTTTATTTTATTTTATTTATTCATTTATTTAATGTTTCTGTTTTAATATTTAGATCTTTAATTCATTTTTACTTCATTTTATTGCATGATGATAGACCTGGATCACGTTTTAGTTTTCTCCATGTAGAGATCCAGTTTTTCCAGCACTATTTGTCAAACAGACTGTCTTTCTTCCAATAAACATGTTTGGACCCTTTGTCGAAGACAAGCACACTGAATCTGTTTGTATTTACTTCTGCGTCTTCTAATCCATTCCATTGATCCTACGGTGTATTTTTTTTTCTGCCAATACCATGTTGATTTTATCACAATCCCTTTGTAGTATAGTTTTAAGTCAGGAATTGTAGCCAGGCGTGGTGGCGCACGCCTGTAATCCCAGCACTCGGGAGGCTGAGGCAGGAGGATCGATGTAAGTACAAGAACAGCCTGGGCTACAAAAGTGAGCTCAAGGCCAGCCTGAACTGCATAGCGAGACCCTGTCTCAAAAAGAAAAAAAAAAAAAAAGAAAAAAAGAAAAAAAGGAATTGTAGTGCCTCCTGCTTTGTCTTTGTTGCCCAGGATTGTCTTTGCTATTCTTAGTACTTTGGGTTCCAAATAAATTTTAGGTATGATTTCTCTATGTCTGTGAAGTATGTTGATTGTATTTTGATTGGGGTTGAATTAAAGCTATATAGCAATATTTGGAGTATGGCCATCTTCACAATGTTGGTTTTTCCTATCCAGGAGCAGGGGATATCTTTTTACCTTCTCAAATTTTCTATAATCTCTTTTTTCAGAGTACTATTTCTTTATAACTTTGGAGAATTTCATTTTTGTGTGTTTTGGTATGACTTTATTCATATTTCTTGTGCAAAAGATTCACTTTTCTTGGAAACATGGTGTTATAATTTCAACTAAATTTAGAAATTTTAAATTTTTAAGTATTTATTGCCTACCCTTTTCTACTTTCAGAATTCTAATTATATAAATATAAATTTCTTGATTATGGCACCAAGTGAATTATTATATGATTGATCTGTAAGATTTTCATTTTAATTTAGACAATTTTTATATTCATTTAAGTTTTTAATAATTTATTTATAACATGCAATCTATTATTGATCTCATGATATGTACTCATTTCTGTAACATTTCTCTAAAATTCACTTGGCCTACATCTTATGTGTTTCACATTTGAATATTTGTCTACAATTTTAATATGCTATATAATTATTGATTTTCAATAAAGTTAATAAAAAGTAAATCAATAAATAAATTCAATCCCTCACCCCCTCTTTTGTAACCAGCCATAAACCCATTTAAAGGAAACTTGGGTCATAAAATACGAAAGAATTGTTAGAACAAATTGGGGAGTGGAGCAAACATTAAACTACATTGCCCCATGACAGGCAGATGGTCAACAGTACGCTGGAAATGTAAACCTTGAGGCAATTTTGTGACTTTTTTTGTATGTTATGGAAAAGTCTGCAGGGTGTTCAGGTTCTCACCACTAGATCGGACTTGTAGTGATTCACCTGTGTACAGCCTCCCAATAGCTAGGATTACAGATGTGCACAACCACACCCAGTCTCAATTGCCCTCTCAGTGTCCCCTGAGGGTAGGTCCTGCATGGCAGGTCTGGGGATCAAACTCCTGGACCCTGTGCCTTCTTGTAGGGGCTCTGATCCGCTGAGCTATTTGATTGGCCCGGTATGACATTCTTGTATAATTGTTCAAAATGAGATAATGTAATTACTATAGAAATCTGAGAAGTGTATAACTTGAAAACAGAGTTCAGTCTGGTGCTGAAACTTTTGGAGTCCTGACAGTGTGAGGGAATTGGTTTGTTTCAAGCTCACAATAGAAGTTTTATTTTTCTTCCATGCTAGTCTCTTTTGTGTGAGCTTATTTTCACATGCCATCATGTACTGCTACAAATCCACATCCCTTGGAGTCCAATGGAAACTGAAACATATGTACAAATGTTTGATCATTTTGTCATATGGACAGTAGAAAATTACCAGCTGAAATAAGCTTGTCCATCACAAATACAAAAAGGGATAAAAACATATTTCTATATGTTTTAAGTCACTCTTCCTTAAGGAAAACTTACTGCTATAAAAATTCCTTTCTTTTTCAACAGAAATAGACCTTCACTGCTTACCTAGACCAATAGATCACATGGTAGGCCAATGGATGAGAAATATCACTAATTACTTGCCAGTTTCATAGCACACACTAATAAATACTTTATTTTTATTAATGAGCTGATAAGGAAATGCATGTGTTTCCAAGGAGAATAGCAAACTAGAAAGGATATTTTTTAAAACAACCTACAAATCAGAAAACTCTGGTATTCCATATAGAGAAAAGCATGTCTACTTTTTAAATGTTGCATAGAGAAAGTTTTTGAGATCACAGACTCTTAAACATCTGAAGATCCAAATATTGGCTAAATCATTCAAATGTATTCTGTTTTATCATGTCCTGATTTCTGTGTGGAGTAGGAGTATTTATGTGGATACATACAAGTAGAGGTAGTAAAATTAAATGTGTACCAGTCTTTGTCACCTTTGCTTTTGTTCCCAAACTATGCACAGTGAATAAAAGAGTTTTATGGAAAAAATATTATTCTCACTAAATGATTCAGAAGATCAACTGGGTACTATCTGTTGAAGAGTGTGTGTTTAATGAAATATACTTTCACTAAATGCTTTACTTCAGTAACAAAAACTGCTTTGGATTATAGACTTTCTTTAATGATAGAGACGAAAAGTGAAACTAATACTGTGTATTTATGAAAAAAAGGAGAAAATGTGCCATAGGGTTATAACATTTCACAATCATCTTCATATTCAAAAAGAACTCAAATCATTACTTTTGACTTGTTACACAACTTCTTGGTACCATTCAATTCTTTGTGATACAACTTTTGTTGTATAAAATTCGAACATGCAGAGCTGATGAGGTAGCTCAGCAAACTAAGCACCTGCTTTAGCAAGCCCAGGGACCACGATTTGTTACCTGGCCCCACATGCCATGCCAGCCCCATGCCTGGGCACGCTGAGTCAGCCACGGAGATCAGTGGGACATGCCTATAATCCCAGGGCTGGGGAGACTGAAAATAGGAGGACCACTAGGAGTCTAAGCTGCGTAGTGAGATCCTGTACCAAATATATAAAAGAAAAATCAACCAGTAGTAGATCTATCAGTAAAATATCCTTAATGTGTGTTATGATTAACAACTAGCATGTCAATAATACAGCCAACCAAATATTAAAGGGCTTCAACCTGAGCACATATCAGCACCAACATACATACATTCACAACTACGCAATTAGAATTGCTTCTCCTCTGAAGCATTTGATGAAGGGTAAGATGCTAGAGAAGCCTAATATAAAGGACTTTAACATATTTGCTCCACTGGAGATTAGTAAGTGAACAAAGTAGAGACCAGCTTAGGTGGGGAGCTGAGAAGTCATGCCTAGTGATTCTGGATGTGTTCTGTGGCGATTTAAGGTCACTTACAATTGAAAGTAAGTAAAAACTCAAGTCAATCATTGCTTATTCATAATGGACTATTAGTTTCATACTTGGAAACTTAATGAAACTGAATTTCAAGTAAAGATTTTAATGAGAAACCTTTGATTTCTAAAAGAAATTAGGTGTTATGTTCACTCAACTGGTTCCAGAGTGAAGAAAATATTGGCACTCTTATATAGGGACTTCTTTCCACCAAATATTCAAAACAAGAAACCACCAAAAACCTTGTTAAGAAAAAAAACCTAATTTTCATAAAATGTAGTTTATTAAATATTGATAGAAAATACCATTTCCAAGTTAAGTCTAAGATATTCAGAAAGACAATGATATTAAGCTCAAGCACCTATGTTTTAGAGTAATAGTATCACTAAGCTTTTCTGATGGAGGGCTAAGAATGTAAGTTTACAGACCCAAAATTAGAGAAAAAAAGGGCTACAAGGGTAGCCAATATTTTGGCCCTAGCCCTTCAAGGTCAGTGAGGACTCAGGACATAAGAGAACTTGTGCTGTAACATCCTATAACTCAATGGTTTCCCAAATTTTCTGTTCAAGGAGATTATGGGGCTATAGAGGAAAGGGACTGAAGATATACAGTGTGCCAAAGGAGAGTCACTTAGAGAGAAAACATTCTCTCAGGGCTTCACAGAGAGCAAACTGGTCAAGCAGTGGCTGTGCCTCATCCAGACAGCTGTCACTGACAATAGTTCTACAAAGCACTGTACATGGTTCCAAAGTAAATCCTGAGGGAATTTAACTGACTGTGGGAAATACAAAAACTACATGTTTTGTTATACAAGTCTTGTCTTAACTTGCCCTTAACTACCCACCAGAAAAGTTTTAAAATGATGCATAAAATGTAAAGGTAGTTTAGTATGCTAAGCTGTAAAAGGCTTGAATCAACAACTTCCAACCTTGCCGGTTTCTATAGTAATCCACTGGAATTATGGAACATCTGACTATGTATAAAACTACCTTCTCTTAGATCAAAGAGAAGAAATCTATTGTACTAATAACCATTAGAAAATGTATCATGTCTACACCCTGTGCTCTGTATAATGAGGACAACGACATGCATTGTATCAATTATTGGGAATATATTACTAACCATAACATGTTTTAAAACTGTCACATTGTAATTTCTTATTAAAAGTAATAAAAATAATAATTAAAAAATTTAAAATGCAATTTATTTCCGAGACAACAGCTTTACAAGAAAGGAATGTAATAGTTAAAAGCCAACAGTATGACCAAATATTTTCCTTTATGCCTTGTGTATATAGAAATCCATGAATTTCTAGGGCCTGATGAAGATTGCGAAGTTAGTACAAAATGTCCATATATTTTACACCATCATTTCCTTTCTATGTAACTGGTGCCCTAATAAAACCAAAGTTGTAGTATGTGTTATAATTGATGCTATTCTTTGAAATCACTGCCTCTTACATTCTTTGTGGAAGGGCTGAGGCCAACAATCCTTGGTTACAAACAGAAACCTTATGTTAAAAGAAAAATAATATCTTCTATTCAGCTTTCTCTCATACAGCAATTGGTAACAATTTGATGCTATAATTTGGGCCTAGACAAAAGTGTACATTGCTGGGAACAAAAGATTTAAACAGAACCCTTAAAAGATTTAAGTAGACTTAAAGCAAAACAGAGGTCACTGATTTTCTTTAGTAATGACTACAGAAAGTTACTCAAATCATCCAAAACCATGTGTAACATCTATTTAGTATGAACTCAGCACAATGATACACAACAGTAACTTCCTTTCTCCAAAAAACCAAATGTTCAAAAAATTTGGATAAAGTAATAAGGATGAATAACAAGCTATTCTCTTGTAAAAAATATTCAGAAGAAAACAAGTAATTGGCCAATAATACTTATTAAGAGTTTATTGTCCATATATTAAGAGTTAACATGTCATTAAAATTTACCATAGCACAAATTATTTCATTTAACCCTCCAACTAAGATTTTTATAAAGGTGTTGTGGTATCCAAATTTTACACATAGAGAGAGTGAAAGACAGAATACTTGCTCAAGTTCCTATTTCAAATATACAGATCAACTGTCTGGTTACAAAGCCAGTACATTTAAACATTATCCCAGCCGGGCCTGGTGGTTCACGCCTGTAGTCCCAGCACTTGGGAGGCTGAGGCAGGAGGATCGGTGTGA
>PVJA010008766.1:0-63187 GCA_004027025.1 Myocastor coypus
CAGGCTCTTTAAAAAATCAATACCTATTCATTCTACTGACACAGAACCTAATGGTTTGAGATATGAAACGTGTGATACCTGAGTCGAAGGCTTTCCCTCTGACTTAGGCAGGAAATATTCTAGTTCAGTAGCTTGTAAGTCCCCCTTATTTGTCGTCATCAGACAATTTCTGAAAAGATGTATACTGTGCTCTATCACCTCATGACCTCCATGGCTTATTAGTAAAAAACAGGCATCATTTATACTTCCCTCAGGAATATACTAGTCAGGGAGAGAACAAAGAAAAGAGCAAAGTTTCTAGAAATCAACAGACAAAGAAAAGACTCCCCGTCAGGTAAGAATTCTAGCTGCAACTTCAGACATTCATGGGTTCAAAATTTGATTTATCATTTGCTAGTTTTAGTATCATCATTTAAAAAAAATAGTAACAGTGGGCTGGCGAGATAGCTCAGCAGCCTAACGTGCCTGTTTACGCAAGCTTAGGCAGCCACAGGGGACCATGGTTCAATCCCCAGCACCACATGCTGCACCAGCCCCTCCCTGAGGGTGGACTGAGCCAGCCAAAAAAATAAAATAAATAAAAGTAAAAATAGCAACAACAATGGTTACTTTTTCATGAGGCTTTTTGAGTGCTCTAAATAATATAATTTAGCAAAGCACTCTGCATAGTTTGTGGCAAATAGGAACACTCAGTAAATGTTAGTCAAAATAGTGATAATTATTTCTTTCAATTATAAGGCAGTTCATTTTATTCTAGCTATTGGGAAGCTCTTCACTGTATTTAGGCTGTTATGTATTTTCTCAGAACTTTCCATTATACTAATTATCTTTTCCTTAGTACTGTGGAATGAGTGTAACCCACCTTCCCAATGAAGAGCCTTCAGTTACTTGGAGTGATGTGCTATATTTTCTGTTTTGAGCATTTCTCTCTTCTTTTGGCAGATTATATCTGCTTCATTACATGTAGTCTTAAGAAAGTGATAAATCACATGTATTAATTTGCAAAAGCTGTTGTACACAGTAATTTATTTTCTCATACTTCTGGAGTCTAAAAGTCTAGATGAGGTACTGGCTGAATTGGTTTCTTCTGAGGTCTCTTTGCTTGCTTTTCGGATGTTCACATGTCTATTCTTCTACTCTACCTATGTCCAAATTTCCTCTTCTTTTAAGAATACCAGTTGCGCTGGAGGTGGGACCAATGTAAGACTTCATTTTAAAGTAATTATGTACTTGTAGACCTTAACTATAAATGTAGTTGCATTTTTTTTTCATTCTGGGAATTAGAATTTAACATAGGAAATTCAAAAGTATACAATTCCTACCATAACACCAAGTCTGAGTCTTTTCACAGGAATTTGAATCCAGGGCCTAGCAATGGGGCCACAGCATGGCAAAGCTGATTCACTATAGCAAAGCTGTCCTGAAGAGTCATCCCTATGGGTCCCCAGTGTCACTCTGTCCTGATCTCCAACCTTCAAAAACCAAAAACCTGGCTCTTTTACTTTCCCATCTGTGAGAAATCCCCATACTGGTGCATAAATTTCCTTCTTTATTCCTTTAAACTAAGCAAGTCAAATTTTGTCATTTGTAATTTTTTTTTTTTTTTTTTTTTTTTTTTTTTTTTTTTTTTTTTTTTTTTTTTTTTTTTTTTTTTTTTTTTTTTTTTTTTTTTTTTTTTGTGGGACCAGGGTTCAAACTCACGACCTTTCACTTGCCAGGCAGGTGCTTATGCCATGGAGCTATCTCCCCGGCCCCCATTTGTAATTTTTTAAAACTCCCCTGATACCCACCTCTAAGTGTGTTCCTCAAATATGGGTTCTGGGCACTTAGTTGGTGATTCTAGAAGCTGTAGAACTCCTTGGCTGTCCCTGCTGTGAGAACTACCAAGTTCCCAATTTGGTTGGCTCTAAAGGAAACTCTAATTATGCATGCATTCTAGCAGATCTTTTGTTTTATAATGGCTTTAAATTATATCTATACGTTTAGTATTAATCCAGTGAAAATATTAAGTGAAAGTATTTCATGATTTTAATTTTCTTTGGTACTCTTTATCACTAGAACTCTTACTATTGAGACAAAAAAATTTTGTTTAGTTGTGTTGTGGCCCATAAAAAAGATCAGAAACAAATTGAGTTAGAAAGTCTGTATTCAGGTAGCTGTTGTAGGGAGCAAACATATGTTTGAAAGTCAAACCCCGAAATGTATGATCTACTGTTGGCAGAGTGTTAATTGTCCTCAATGTCATTCTCCCTTTATTTAATGGTATTAGACTATTCATTCTAGTGTATGACCACTCATAGGACAGGTGACATTTTTTAGCCTCTCACAAGGAGGTGCAACATTATGATTGGACTCTATAGGGTGGTGTATTAGCTTTTTCACTGCTGGAACCAAATACCCAACATATACAACATAAAAGAGAAGTCTCATGGGGTTCACAGTTTTAAAGGGCTCAGTCCATGGTTGGCTGGCTCCAAAGTAGGAACACTGTAACAGAAGAACGTGGTAGAACAAAGCTGCTCAGTCCATGATGGCCAGGAAGCAGACCAGGAAAACAGCCTCAGAAAGGAAGGTCAGAGACCATGTACAGTACTCAAGGACATGCCTCGATGATCTACCAGGGCACACCCATAAATGTGCTTCACTGATGCCTATACAGCTAGCTCCCAAGCCAATCAAATTGACAAAAACAAGAATGATATAAGCAACTTCAAAAATTTGTACCCTCTTCTTTCTTTTCCTTCCTTACTTTCTTCATCCTATTTGTCCTGGAATATACAGACATCAGAGAGATCTGAAATGTTCCAACAAGAAAGGAAAATGACACTTGATGTGGCATTATATTAGCTTTCTGTCACTGTGACCAAATACCTAAGAAGGGAGAATATTTATGTCTTGTGGCCCACAGTTTAATTCCATAGTTGGTTGGCTCCATTGATTTAAGTAAGGCCTTTGGAAAGCATAAACATCATGCTAGAAGGATATGGCAGAAGAAAAGTATTTCCTTGTAGCAGTTGGGGGAGCAGGGACTGGATGAAGTTGCCAAGGGCAGTCTCCTTGACTCACTCCCTTTGACTAAGCCGTATTTCCCATTTCCATCATCCCTCATAATGATGTAAAATTATAATCTCATCAATGGATTAGTCCACTCATGAGGTCACAGCTCTTGTGATCTAATGACTTCAAAAGCCTTTTGACTGGCAAGTAAACTGTCAACACAGTGAGCTTTTGAGGGGTGTTTTAGTAACAACTATAGCAGGTCAAGAGACTCTGTACCAGCTCCAAAGCCCATGCAGCAGAGGAAAACAGGCTTCTCCCTCATTCCACACTCTCTACTTGACCTACACCAGTGTCTAATCTGTGCCCTGACTGACATAGAGATCATTAATATGCTTCCTACTCTTGATTAAACATTGTGATCACATTGGAAAAGGGAAGCATAATCAATTATAGCCAGTGATCACAGTGACAAATAGAAATATGTATAATATTCAGCTTTATCTGGCATTTGTTTTTGAAGAAATATCTCAGCTTCAAGGAGAAATATTAGATATTTCAATTTTATCTAAATTCCCAAAGAATTTCCAAAATTACAAGTGGTTTGCTAAAGCAGCATATATTGGCAATGTATTTGGTTTAGTTAATAGCCAGATTCTTTTGTTTCAGAGCTAAAGAGTAACAATATTTAATGTTCATGGGAAGAAATTTTCTTAAGAAAATAAAACTGTGGTGTAAATAGTTATAACGTTGTGTGTATAACTACTTTGAAACATCAAATTTTCACTTCTTTTCCTTTGTATAAAAATAATCGTATTGGAGATGTATTAAAAAACTACTCCATACATGTGCTATAAGAGAAATTATAGAACAGTTTTCAGAATGGAAAACATTTTCCCATGTTCCTACTCAAAACAGCTTCTGAGTGTAGGATGTAGTCTTTGAAGGATACTAAAAGAAGTTTTAAGTTGGAAATGTCTCTGTAATTTCAGTCCATTTGAAATTTCTCCCAGCGCTGATGATTTGATTTAGAAGTTTCTTACCTGGTAGAATAAAGAAGAAAAAGATTATTTTGGTATAGGTACTGATCTCACACTGTCCCCACTTTTGAGATTACTATAGATATTTTGGTTGAAAGATTATAAATGTTAAACTCCCTATAACAATTACATATTTCTTATATAAAAGTTATCATGAATCTTTCAGAAAAATTATCGAAGAAGAATTATCCAGACATGATGGTGCACACCTATAATCCCAACACTTGGGAAGCTGAAGCAGGAGGATCAATGTGAGTTTAAGACCATCCTGGGGCTACAAAGGTGAGCTCAAGGCCAGCCTGAACTGCATAGAGAGACCCTATGCGCGCGCGTGAGCACACACACACACACACACACACAATGAATAGTCCTTATGAATATCAATATTTCAACAATAGGATTTTAAATCCCAAAAGATAAGTTTATATTTTCTGGAATTTTTTTTAATGAATTTAGGACAGGGTGTATAGGGTGTATAGGGTCTCACTAAATAGATTGGGCTCATAGTGATCCTTCTGTTTTCAGTGTCCCAAGCGCTGGGACTGCAGGTGCACCACCACACCCAATCTCAATCACCTTTTCAGCATGCCCCATCGGTCAGCCAGTGCCCAAAGCCAGAGATCAAACCCTGGCCACTGTGCCCTGCCAAAGCAGGTGCTTTAGTCTGTTGAGCTCTCTGGCTCACCCAGCTTTCTGAAATATTTGTATTCTCAGACTCCCAAGGATAAGGATGTGCAATTGGAATTCATGATTAAATTTATGGGATCATAAATCTACTTAAATTATAGTAAAAAAATTGAGAATTATTATTATTTGTATACATCATGTTTATCGGATGCACATAAGGGCCTATGGTTCCTAAAAGATCATATAAGATACTGAATTATAGATACTAAGAGTTCACTGTAACTTTGTTTGGTAGCATTAGTGATTAAATTGCTTAATCCAGTTGGAATAACAAAAGTGGAACATTGCAGTACTCACAAATCCTTGTTATTTCTGCTCAGTTCTATAAAGTCTCCTTTGCTTTCCATGGTCCTCAAACCAGAGTTGCTTAACACCTAGCCTGAGTCAAGACTGCAAGAAGAGTTTGATGTTTGCTGCATCTATTTCCGAATCCAGTTGTAGATACCCACTGTTGAGGAATGGTGCAGCATTATTTGAAGCTTACAAAAGAGTGATACACATCAAATACTTTGAGCTGCTTGCTTGTTTTTTAAAATTCTATCTCAAAATTTGATTGCCACTAACTCAGACAACCTTTTCATCACTGTCCTTTCAGTTCTGTAGTTCAAATTTTATTCACGTAATTTATTTTTGTTCTACCCTTTTGTCAAAAACAATGTGGAAATCTTGAGTTATATATTTGAGGTCTCAGAGAGGCAATATACATCTACCCAACCAAAATAAAATGAAAGCAATTATGAAATACATGTAAGGAATTCTATCCTTTGTTCAGTGAAGAGTGCCAACACTTTGTGATCTTAAAATGAAGTTAAAGATGACTAAAATGGGTTTTCATTAATGCAGTCATGGACAAAATAATTCTGTAGCATAACAAATGATCTGTAACAATATTTGTGAAATGCCTAGTACCCAGGGGAAAAAAGTCAATCTGAGATGAAGTAATAATGCATTTTTAAAATACTATGCCTGGAAGCTGAAATCATTACATTTATCTTTCTTACTTGGGTTTGTCATCATTACCATTAGACATCCAGGTGAAAGTTTTTATGCAAACTCTGTCTACAGGGTAGAGAGTGAAATATTAATTTTTCCTTCCACCTTGGAATCATTTTGAACATGCAGTGTGTTTCATTTGAATTACAACTGGAAAGGAGGTTTTGCATAGTTTTTTTATACTAATGCCTCTTTTTCCCCCCATTTATAAATTTGCACATGAGGCTGTTTTAGTACAACACAGTTACCAGTGTGCACAATTTTTAAGGGAACAATGGAGTCCACAGAAGACGATCAACTTGGCAGTTCTTGAAACCAACCTAACATCTTCTTGGTATGGTCAGAGGAGTCAGACTCTGAATAGCTTACCTTCCTGACTAGAATATAGAAAATGTTCTCCTATGGGGTAGTGTGGAAAGGTTGACGTGATAAGGTCATTTGTATGAAAGTAACACAAAAATGTTTGATAAAGGCAATACACACAACATATAGGCTCTGTCTGGCAGTTCATGCAAAGTCTACTTCAGGAAAGAAAGAAAAAAGGGCAGTCTTGCCTACATACACAGAGGGAGTAAAGTGTTCTACATTTTCCTATCAATGCAAACATTTTGAATGAAAATAAGTGATTAGAAGGAGACTGACCCCAGTTTCCTCACACTGAATTTTCCTACAAATAACACTGCACAAATGTTTAATTCATAGGGTTCACCCTGCAATCTGTTGTTTTGTAATTTTCAGTGTGATTTATTTTTTGACCCATGAAATATTCAGAAGTGGGTTTCAAAATTTCTAAATGTATCAATTTCTGGGCTATTTTTAACTATTGATTGTTGAGATAGCTAAGTGACTTAGATGTGGTTTAAATGGTTTGAAGACTGAGTCATTTACATTTTCAGTTGATTGTTTTTGTTGATAAGGCCCTGTGTTGACCAACAGGAAGTCTGCTACTCAGGGCATATCTGGAAAAGCTCTCTTTCTCCACTGGTCATCTCCACAGTCTCTTTCTCCACTGGAATTTTGCTCTTCCTAGTGAGATCCTTGAAATGGCTGTCACCGTCTTACAAGAAGCTTAAAGTAATGAAACTAACACAAGGATGCCAGAAAGAAGGAAAGCACTCAGGTTTTCCATGCAACCACCACCTGCTGAGCACCCTTTTTATTTTTATGTGTAACACTTCTTTGAGTGCCTTATATCAATAAGGTTGAGATGGATCAAACCCAGATATTTGTGAGTTGTTTTTAATTTCTTAAAAATGAATTTGTATATTTGTATTCATTTAATAATATATTTGCTTTTCTGTCAACTTTCTTCGCTATAATTAGGTTCTTTACAATTACTTTTATTTTCAAATTTTTGTCATAGAAATTTAATTTTATTGTCTTTCTTTTCTAACAAATTTTAACCACTGTACTCTTTATTCTACAACAGTTATCTTTAAAAATAAGAAAAAGTGGTTTTGATGATCAATACCATTTTGGCAAAAATGAAAAATGATGTCAGCTAAATGTTTGCAAGAATTAAATAATTATTCATACAGTGAAATGTGAGTACGCAATTAAGTGATACTATTGATCTTTATCTGGAAAATTAACAATTAATTAAAAATAAAATTAAATATTTCCAAACAGCAAAAAATAAAAAGAAATAAAAAAAATTTCACGTCAATATTCCAAAATTCAAATCAAATTGTGAGTCCAACTTATAGGCCAAAATGTTTTGTATCATATGTATGAATTTGTAATCAGTTCAGAGTGCTCACATAGTATTTGAATAGGTGAGTATATACAAAGATATCATACTAAGAAAACTCTCTAAGGTAGTAAAGAATTACTAAGAATAACATATAACATAAATACTAGAATGACAAATATATGACCAGAACTTCTAACAGTTTGGGGATAGGATGCCATACAAAATTCTAGCATGTCGTGGACAAGGACAGTGTCCATGATGCTTACTAGTGGCTAGGTGTCACTTGCGGGACTCAGCTACTGCTATTTCCTTGATAACTATCCTGTAGATGTAGAGAGAATCATGATCCATAGGGTGCAGAAGTCCATTTGTCGAATATGCTGGTGGAGATATTTCTTTCTAGTTGAAAGACTGCTTTTGTATACTTGTTTTTTCTCCTGTGTTGAATTTTCTTATTTTGTAGGTTCTTTCCATTTTCTTTCATGGAGTTGTGGCTATTTTCATCCTTCTCTAGAATATCTTTTAGTAAACTGTTCAGGATTGGCTTTGTCATCATGAAGTTCTTGAGTTGTTCTTTTCCTGGAAGTATTTCATTTCTCCATTGAACCTGAAAGAGAGTTTTGCAGTGTATGTCAGTCTGGGTTGGAGTTTGTTTTCTTATAAGACTTGAAGTACTTTGCTCAATGCTCTTCTTGACTTGATGGTTTGTAAAGAGAAATCTGCTATTATTCTAATGGGTTTTTCTTTAAATGTGGTCTGTTCCTTTTCTCCAGCAGCTTTTAGTATACTGTTCCTGTGCTGAATTTCTATTATATATGTGGGCGTGGTTATAGTTGGGTTGATGTTATTTGGAGTTCTATGCTTCAGTTGCCTGAATGCCAAATTGTTTCCCCATATTTGAGAAGTTTTCTGCTATTACTTCTGCTCATATTCTTTTCATATCATTTGTATCGATTCCTTCTCACTGATGTCTATTATTCTTACATTGTTCATCTTTGTAGCATCTTGTAGATGTTGAATTATTTTTTCCTGCATCCTAGTTGTTATTAAGAGATCTTTTACTACCTCTTCACTAGCTGCAATGGTGTCTTTAAGGTCTGAAAGTCTATTTTCACTTTCATTGAAATGGTTTTGTCAGCTTGTGATTGAGATTTTAAGTTCCTGTGTAGCACTTTGAATTCGTGCATTCTATTGCTTTCCTATATTGCTCATTCAAGGTTTCCATCATTTTTCTATTCTTCTGTATTTTTTATCAGTGTCTTCTATAGAAGCACTTAGGGCTTCTTTCATTATAGTTATCATTTCTTTTTTACCTCAGAGATTATTTCTGATCTGATTTCCTCCTATGCCTTCCTGCAGTTATTTCTTTACTTCAGATATTATTTGAGAAATTTCAAGTGTGTGATTTACAATTTGTTCTATGCTATTGTCTCCTTATTTGTTCTGGGTGGGTGTGGGTCCTGAGTGTGCATTTTGTCCCTTCTCTTTATCATTTTGTATAGCCCTGCCTTCTGATATTTGGTTTAGAGCTCAAGCACCAGATCCAGATCTATGAAGTTCAAAGTCATCCAGGTATGTGTGGCTTGCATCTGACTTCCAAGCTCCACTTCTTCCTGTTGCAGCCCTTGGAGGCAAACCTGCTGTGCTACTCTGGCAAGCTGTTCTACTCCTGGATCAGCTGGGTGGGTCTTGTCTCTAGCCTCACTGCAGGGAGGTCTGCCACAGTTTACTACACAGCGTCTGTGTGATTGATGAAATTCTACTCACATGGGTCTTGTTGCTGGGTTGAATCTGCCAGGCCCCAGGTGGTGTCACTCACATGCCAGGATTTATTGCTGGGTCCAGTGAGTTTCTGCTGGGCCCAGGGCAGTCTCTCTCACACTGGGCTTTGTTGCTGGGTAGAATGAATTTATGACAAGACCCAGGTAGTCTCACTCATATGCTGGGCCTGGTTGCTGTGTTGAATGGGCTTCTAGAGGGTCCTGAGAGGTCTTTCTCTCAGACTGGACCTGCTTACTTGATTGAATGAGTTTTGGTGGGCCCTTATTCACAGGATTACATTGAATCTTTAAATTCTGGAGGGGCTGTGAGGGGGAAAAGGAACCCTTCTTGGTTGGTAGGAGTGTAGACAGGTATAACCACTATGGAAATCAGTGTTGAGATTCATCAAAAAGCTAGTATTACAGGTCCCATTTGACCTGGCTATTCCTCTCATGGATATCTTTCCAGCATAACTGAAAACATTACACCACAGCAATATGTGTTCAACTATGTTTATAGCACCACAATTTGTCATAGTGAAATCTTGGAAACAACCTGAAAGCCCATCAGCTGAGGAACAGATAAAAATCACATTATACTTTTACACAACATAGCATTCTTTAGCTATAAAGAAAGATAAATTTGAGGGTTTTATAGGTAAATGGAACTGAAGACCATACTCATAGGTGAAATAAATCAGTCCAGCATGTGTAAACATAATATTGTTTCTCTACTGTAAGAACCTGAAAGAGTAAATAAAATTTGAAAGGTACAATAGATAGTGTATTGTACCTTTACAATACACAGTGGCTTTAGGAAAAGCCACTGTTAAAAGGTAAGGAATAACTGAGAAGAAGGCAAAGAGGATAGAAAGAAAAAGGGAAGAGAAACAGATATACGCACATACCCAGGTTTGCTTGGATAACTGTACTGCTGATTTTTACTGGTTTATTGAAAGGAACAGTTAATGATTAAAATTTTTGTTTTTTCAAAAAATATTTTAAATTAAATGATCAACTTTTTTTTGGTCTTTTTGAAACAGGGTCTCACTATGCAGTTCAGGCTGGCCTTGAGATGATCAACTTTTTATTTATTTATTTTTTTATCTTTAGTACAGGGTCTACAGCAGTGGCTTTCAACCTTTCTAATGTCGTGACCCTGCAATACAGCTCTTCATGATGTGGTGACCCCAAACAAAAAAATAATTTTGGTGGCTACTTCAAACTGTAATTTTGCTACAATTATGATTTGGAATGTAAATACCTGATATGCATTATGTATTTGTTCGACCTCTGCCAGGGTCGCGACCCACAGGTTGAGAACCGCTGGTCTACAGGGTCTCATTATGTAGATCAGACTCATAGTGATTCTCCTGTTTTCAGCCTCCCAAGTGCTGGGATTGCACATGCACCACCATACCCTGTCTCAATCGCTCTCTCAGTACACCCTGGGGGTAGGGCCAACTCAACACTCTGGAGCTCGAGCCCCAGTCCTTGTGTCTGCCTAAGCAGTTAAACTTATTCTATGCAGGGCTGCCATGACTTTTGATGTTCAGAAAACAGATATTAGCAACACTGAATGAAGCAGCATATTAAAATAAGACATGTTGGCAGAGAGCATAAGCACAGCCAAGATAAATCCATAAAAATAAGTTCAAACCTTGATCAAATTTTACCCCAGGATCAGTCTATCTTGGGATGTTTCATTTACATAACTTGATAAATCTCCATGATTTAAAAGACCATTCTGAGGAACTTGGGATGTAGGTCGGTGGCAAAGAATGTGCTTGGCACGTGCATACCCTGGGCTGTGGACCACCGGCACCACAAAATGAAAAGTCATTTTGTGTTAAGACGTCTGCTATTTATAACTGAAAGTATCTTAGTTGGTGCTGATTTTGCAGCCAGGCAACTGGCCTGCAGAGAAATATATGAAATTCAGGACTAGTTATTTAGTTAAATTTTCAGTAATAATTTGATTTCTATGAAGGTATCTGATGAATGGCTTCCTGGGGTCTTTCATGTGCACCCCACATGCCATTTTCTTTCTCACTTTGTTGTGGTTCCTGCAACTCTGGGGGCCATCCTTTGTTCGTCTTTGGGGATCTGGCTAGATGGCTCCTTGTGGGTCCCTAATTTGCCTTTTAGAGTTTCTCAGAGTCCTTTTTGGCTGGCTTGGTGCCCTGTTTCCTGTCCTGCACTTCCCATGCAGTGCGTTCACCTGCCAAAATTGTTTGTTTCAAGAGCATCCAGCTCTTCTGGATTCCTTTCTTCCCATCAGATCTTTTTGTTATTATTTATTTATTGTGCCAGTGCCCTAAACACTTTGAAATTCACTTTTCCAGACTAATTTTCTACTCATCAACTCCTTTCCTTAGAAAAGGAATGCTGTGCTTTTCTTAGTCTTTCACAGAGATCTTAATCCTATTGTACTACTTTATCACATCTATTATTTTGATAATGGAATGAAAAAGAATCTTTGCTTATGTTGTATTTTGTAACAAGAAATTAGTTGGAGAGTACTTTAAAATCGACCCCACAGTTTGGAGTTAACCCATATCTCTGTAAAAATCAGAGTGGATCAAAACCTCGCCTGATCACACCAGAAGGGGTTAGGATGCATGCATGTCCTGTGGAAGTCTATGTGGGATGAGTATAAATAAAGTAGAAATAAATACGTATTTATTTTAGTTCACTTCTCTTAAGGACACGATAATGGCCAGTGTTGGTGGCTAAAAAAAAGTAAATTATCACTGTGATCCAGGGGTCCAAAGCAAATAGTTTAAATTTTATACTCCTGTGTACAGAACCTGACATTTTTTCCCCATACATTTTGGGAGAGAAAATTCCAGAAGTTTAAGAGGCAACTGAAAAATTCTTCTGAGTGAAAAGATGTGTTTTGGTGAAAACCACTGTGGGACTCTTTTGGTTATGAAACAAGTGCCCTTAGCTTTTGTCCTAGATGCCTCCTCCCCCAACTCCACCATACAGACTCTTCTTCACAGTGACACTTTGTGGATCCCCACCAAGTGGTGCCCTTGGGACTTGTTCTTCCAGGAGAGATGGGTACCAGTTGTTTGTAGGCTTTAGGAATTCCATCATGTTTCTGGCTATTCTCTTGGAACTGGGCCTAGCCTCCACATAGCTAGGCAGGTTCACTGAAGTTGGAAATACTACACAGAGCAGATTCAACTCACCGTGTTGCCCAAGCTGAGACTATATGAAAGCCTGGGCAGAATAGCAAAGCCAACCTACAGATTCCTGCAGTGCCCAGGTGAACCCAGCCCAACGGCTGGCCCGTGGAATCACCAGCTAAACAAAGGGCTGTTAGCAAAGGCTTACCCAGCAGCAAGAGCTAATTGATACACAAATATTTGTGCATAGGAGGGTAGTATGAGGGGGTGCTGGAAATGGGGAGGGACTGTGGAATAGGAGGCTGGGGTCAGACAGAACCCAACCAATCAGGTAGTATGAGTGAGGGGTTCTTGATCATGAGAATGGCCAGACAAGGAGGAAGGCTGCAGACAAGAGTAAAGCTCTCTGAGGTTTACTCCTGTGTCACCAGGTAGATAGTGAATCCTGCTCCTGTCAGCTTTGGGCTAGAGGTACTTTTTAGAAACCAGAAAAAGGGGGGCTAAACTATGTATCTGAGATTGCATGGGAGTGAAGGAAGGAAGGAAAAGTCAGTGCCTATACTTACAAGAGGTGAGGTGAGAGAGAAATTAACAATCTGGATGATTGGGCAACAACTGGAGTTATGAAGATTTTATTCAGCTTTTCACTGCTGTGGCAGAATATCTAGCAAAAACAACCTAAAGGAGAAAAAGTTTGGCTCATATTTGTGTTCTTTATTGTTTAGCAGGAAACATCATGGTAGAAGTCTGTGGTGGAGTGAAACTGCTCCTATAGTGGCAGGGGAGAGAGAGAGAGGACACAGAGAGAGGACACAGAGAAGAAGAGAGAGACAGAAAGACAGAGAGAGAGAGAACAAAGACAAAGAACAGGAGACAGAAATAGACACAGACAGAGAGACAGAGTATCAGAGAGGAGAGGGGTGGAGGCAAAACAGACCCCCACATCCCACATCACACCCTGATGACACAATCCCTTCAGTCTTTCCTTCCTACATCTTTATCTTCTCCTAATAAGTCATAAATTATAAATCCATCAATGGATTCATCTATGAATGAGCTTCGAATCTCATCACTCAACCATGTACCAAACGCCTCATTTCTGAACACATGAACCTTTGAAGGGAACAATTTAGATTTTACTTTTTTCAGAACTGGGGATTGAACTCAGGTCCCTGCACTTGCCAAACATGTGCTTATTCTACTGTGCTATCTGCTCAGCCCAACAATTTAGATTTAAAGCATAACAGAGATAACAAAAAGGTATGTTCCACTCAAGAATTCCTGGAAATACTGGAGAGTAATGAGTTTTTCACTTTATGTGGTTTAAGCCAATGTTTTTCACAATCTTAGTGGATAAAAGTCACCTCCACAAGCCAGAGAGCTTTCTGTTACTAAGAGCTGACATCAAGTTGTGCAGAACATCCATCTATAACACAGAATATTTGTATTTTCCTTTCTCAGTGGAAGGTGGCTGAAACAAAAGTGAGGCACCTGGCTCCGGCATCGGTAAAAAGTCAACTTCATTACTAACTTGCCTTTCAATAAATCTGGAACAAGAAGAGAAATTGTTTACATCAACCAGTATAAAAATCCAGACAACAGCAGAGTAAGTATGAAATGAAACTGAATCCCTGGACTTAGTGGAGGGAACAGGCACAGTTTAGTTGGGCTGATTGTAGGAAGAAATATTTTGAAATACCATATGATGTACTTCTCTTCCTTAGTATTTCCAGAGTTAGTTTTTGTTTGTTTGGTTGGTTAGTGGGTTGTTTTGAAAATCCTTCAGCCTTCCCTCTGTTTAAGCCAGAAGACTAAAGACAGTGCTTTGCAGGGGAAGAAAAGAGGCTTCGACCAAGAACAAAGGAGTCTCTGCTCAGCTTGGAGTTTCAAGCTACCTTTTCAAAATAATGTCTGCAAATAAATAACAGATTCTCAAACTGGATTTGCAAGCAAGAGTAGATTTTCTCAGACCTGTTAGAGCAGAGTTGTTGTATAAAAAAGTAAAATTTGAAAGACTGGCCTCAGAGAACAACAAATGTCACATAGAGGTGAGTAAAGCTCCTGTGTTGGGGGGGGGGAGAAAATGCTGAGTAATGCAAGAAGAGAAGGGAATGAGGTTGCCATGAGAGAGCCTGGTCTACTTTGGAGGTGGAAGAAACTTTAGAAAATGTTGGCCTGGAAGGGTTTAAACCTCTCAGAGAAAGCCCAGGTTCCGTAGTGCACCATGTCCAGCCAGGCTAAGGGAGACTACTAAGCCTGGAGGTCAGGACAGCCTCAGAAGCACAGACCCTCCTGGCCACCTGGGAGATTTCCTGTTCTCCTAGTAGTCCTCCTACCACGTGGGCCAAGGACAGAAAGGACAGAACGCATGAGGAAGGTGGAAAACTGTGGACGATGTAGCAGTTAACTCAAAGGAGCTATTTTAAATCAAAAGAGGCTGAAGACTTTTAATTAGCAAAGGCAAGTTTTTCACCCATCGGTGGAAAGACATGAAAATTAAAGGAAGTTATGTAAGTTTTTTCACATCTGAGTCAGCGTGTGTGTGTGTGTGTGTGTGTGTGTGTGTGTGTGTGTGTGTGTGTGTTTTGGTGGGGGAAGTAAAGTACATATAGAATAGGAGAGTAGTGGGAGACAAGACTGGGAGGTGGGTTAAAATTAGCATGGATTGAATTGAGGAAAAGGAAATTGTGAACATTTGTGTCAACCCTGGTGATTCTCTTGAACAGAAAAAGAAAGGCCAGCATTACATCTTATCAACTAAAATAAAACAAAAGATCGTATTAAAAGGCATTCAATTGCCGGGCGTGGTGGCGCACACCTGTATTCCCAGCACTCGGGAGGCTGAGGCAGGAGGATTGGTGTGACTTCAAGATCAGCCTGGGCTACAAAAGTGAGCTCAAGGCCAGCCTGAACTGCATAGCGAGACCCTGTCTCAAGAAGACAAAAAAAAAAAAAAAAAAAAACCATGAAAGGCGTTCATAGGGAAGTCCTCATTCTTTCCCTGGATCACAAGTTATCTAAGGGTATAAATAAAAGTGTTCCTCCTTTTTGAGAAAATTGTAAAACTGTCATAAAGAAATTTAAGATGAAAGAGAAAGAGAGAGAGAAAGGAAAGGAAAGGAAAGGAAAAGAAAAGAAAAGAAAAATGAAATGAAAAGGAAATTCTCACACTGGCACAGTGTAGGAGTCAGATTTCTATTACAGGCACACGAGCAGGATATGCACTAAGACTCCAAGAGACCAGCCGGGAGTTTTGGCTGAGCACATCTGTCCCACACATTCAGGACACCCATAGAGAGAGAAGAAAAGATGCCCTTTCTCTTACACCTCCTAGGTTGTTGTTTTAGCTCATAATTAATTCAGTTCAAGAGAATAGTCCAAATAAATTGACCTAACAGATCAAAATATGTTTGTGTCCTGTGTTAAATTAGTGTCAGCAGCTGTTTATTGCTTCAAACAGGACAAAATAAAGTGTTCCCTTAATGTTTTACACCTTCCAACTAAAGACTAGGAACAGGCATCAACACTTGAAAAATGAACACATCTTTAAAGCAAACCTTGAGTCTAACTGCAGATCTTCCCCAGGTGTGTGTGAGGTTCCAGTAAGACAAGGGTGGTTGCTGTACCAATTTCTGTGCAAAGGAAGGGATATGAACAATAGGAGAAGACTGTGCTGGAATACACAGGGGCATTTTCAAGCAGTCAGAGAACTGGTCTAACCATCTTAATGGGCCTGTGCTAGGTCTGGATTACACTGACCGCACAAAACGAGCAAGTGCCCATGTAGCACCCTATCAAAAAATATCACAGCTTCAGAATTAATTTCTTAAAGGCTTCCAGTCTCTTTTTCTCTCTAAAATTACCAAATAGCACATAGGAGTCACCAAAGCCTTACATTTACCCTTTCTACCACAAATCTAAAATAAACATCGCACAACAGAATTTAGAAGAGTTCTAGCCATGTCAAGGTCAAACCAGTATTACTAGTAGACCAGTTTCAAGAGCTTCCTGTTGTTCCAAAAATGCTTTCTTAAAGGCTTAGTCTTCATTTTCTTGACCATGATTTGGGAGAACATGACTCATTTAGAATTTAAGATGTGCTAGTAGGATAAAGTAACTTGAGCTACTATCTTAGTCTGTTTAATAAAAACCTTAGGCTGGGTAATATGGACAGGAGAAATGTATTGTGCACGGTCCTGGAAGCTCAGCTGCCCATGCCCAAGGTGCCAGCAAGGTTGATGTCTGTGGAGGACTTGTTCTTAGGGACAGTGCCTCCTATGTGTTCTTACAAGGTCCCAGTCTCCTTCCTTTCCTAGCCTGTGGTAATTGCTTTTCTTTCTGTCTGTATGAATCTGCCTACTTCAGGTGTTTCTAGGGTGCTTTATGGTATCACAGCATAAAGGTACAGTTCCTAGTTGTGACTTCTTTCTCTAATATGTGGAAGAAGCCAGCACTACTACTTTCATTCTTGTAGGTTATATTATTTAATATAGTTCTACTATAGTCTCAGTCCTCTACAATTTTAGGTGGGGTCCAATAAATAAATAAAATGTCTAACCTACTCACTGTATCCTTATATATTAACTTTTAGAAAACATTTAGGTTTTTCTCTCCATGCCCAAAACTCAATGCTACTGCCTGGCAATTTGAGGTTTGGGTTTCCCAGAGATTGTGACTCCATAGATTGCACTGGAACCAAACTTTGCAGGGTCTTACTTTAGCAATAATCTGAGAAATACTAGATGGTAAGATTAGGTTCAGGCTCCTTGAAATAATTTTCAAATAATTTCTCATATTAATTGTATGACTTTGGTGTAGTGTGAATGAGGTAGTATGGGAACCTCTATATTTGGAAGAAAATTCGAATTCTTGTTTAATTGGAGGATGGACAGTGTCACTTATTCTGCCATTTTATGACCATACATTTATTTTTTTTTTTTTAATTTTATTTATTTATTTATTCTTGTTTCAGAACCTTTGTTTTTATTCACTCATTTTTATGGCCGGCTCAGCCCACCCCAAGGGCAGGGCTGGCGCAGCATGTGGTGCCGGGGATCGAACCATGGTCCCTGAAGCCACCCAAGCTTCCCCAAGCAGGCGCTTTAGACCACTGAGCCATCCCGCTGGGCCCCCAATGACCATACATTTAATGTTATGATTATTTACATCACTAGAAGAATTTTGTGAACTTACATGCCTGAATATGAGCATTTAGACTGCCCAAAGTTGCATTTAGTAGTGCTAAGATCATAACATGAATCTATTATTTTAATTTGTATTAATTTTAATGAGATAAATAACAATGAGACAGTTTCAAAACAGGTTAGTAAGACCATTACAATAATTAATATATTGCATATTGTTGTCTATATTGGCCAAGACTATTTTGACCTGCACTTCTTCACTAATTATTTTCTTTCATTTTCTATTGATTAATAGTATCTTTTGTTATACCACATTAGTTTTAGATTATTGGGTTTAATTTTGGCAGGTTCATACTAGTATGCAAATTATACAGTCTGATTAAACTACATGGTAAATGGATAAATTTTAAAAAAGTATACAATAAAAAATACATTGCCGTTAATCCCTCTCAAAATATTTCCCTTCATTTTGAATACATGTAGTCCTTGAAACTTTCTAAAGCAGTTCTGGAAGTGTCATGAGTGGGAGTCTATATGAGTTGTGAATAAAAACAAATCCTACAGAGAATGCTGCTGCCAAATGTCATCCAGTGAAAATGCAGGCTCCTAAAGATATAATGATGTGTCCTTGTCCAGCTTATTCACAAGATCTGGCACTGTGTGATTTCTGGCTCTTCTTTAGAGTCAAAATGACCATGAAAGTTAAAAACATTTTTTAAAAATGTACTTAGTACCAGGACTACAGAGCCTCACTACACAGAACTTACAGTGATTCTCCTGTTTTCAGCCTCCCAAGCAATGGGATTATAGACAGGTGCCACCCTGGATGGTAGGGTTGACATGGCATACTGGGGATTGAATGCCAGTCCTTGTGTCTGCCTAAGCAGGTGCTTTAATCCACTGAGCTATCTGGCTGGCCTTGAAAGTTAAACATTTTGAATCAGTTCAGGACCCTCAAGACAGCCAGAACAGTGTAACTAAAGAAGAGACACCAGAGTTGGCTCTTGGGTACAAACAGCAAAAAAGGCCAGCTGAAACATGGAGAGCAGGTGGTTGTCTGCAAACCAGGAGGAAAATTTCACCGTAAACACACCTGCTGGCATCTTGACCTTGCCCTTCCAGCCTACAGAGGTGTGAGAAAATGAATATCTCTGTTGCTTCAGCCACTCAGTCTATGGTATTCAGTTACAGCCTTTCTAGCAGAATAATATAATCACCAAACATATTATTTGAGAGACTATCAAGACATGAACGTACCTTGAACAATTGTAAGATCTAGCAATGCTTGACTAATAGTGAGTTGTAATTTGACAGTCCTTTGCAGTTTCCTAGTCTTCATTACTCCTTCGATCTCACAGACTTGGAGGCTAAGCAGATCAACTGGAAATTAGATTAGTATTATTTTTCAAGCATATATCTCTCTTCTCCCCTTGAGATTACTTTCCTGGTCCTTCTATACATTTAGATATGTAATTGCCATTATAATCAAGTGTATGATTTGTTTTTAGTTGTCTCCACAAAGTCTCATTCAGTCAGTGGGGCAGACCACTAGAGTTTGTGCTTAATTCATGATTTAGCTCAAAGAAACTATGAGCCAAATAAGCCTTTCCTTCCTTAATTCTGGGTGTCGAGTAGTTGGTCCCAGAAACAAAGAGAATAGTAGCTGAGACAAAATTTGGTAGTGGGAAATGAGGTCATTTCTGTGACTGTACCTGACTATGTGGATTTCAAGTCTTTGGGAATAGCTTATGGAGAGATAGAAAAGATTTGGAGAGGCTGCCTGAAAGAGTAGAGCTGGAACTCTTTGCATGTTCTGTATGGAGACTTTTGTCAGAATTCAGGAGACCAGGATTCTGATAGAAATCCTGCCTGTAAAGAAGAGGCTGGGGAGGTTTCTTCTGGGAGGAAGGATTGCATGGGTTGTTGAACTCCAGATGAAGTGTGTATGGCTTGGCCAAAAGTTTGTCTACATTTTGCTCATGTCCAGAGACTTTGCCTGAAACTGAGATTAAGCATGGTGGCCTGATTAATCTTGCAAAAGTAATTTCAAAGCAGTCAAATGTTGAGACAGTTCATAACTATTGTTGAGGGCTGTTGGATTTATGTTGGGAATCAAGAGCAAAAAATCCAGCAGGATGATTATAAATTTTGTGAGTTTGGCCTGAAAGGAAGCTCCAATAAAGCCATGGGCTGCAAAGTAGAGATGAAAAGGTCTCCATTACTGAAAAGGAACAGAAAAATAGGAAAGATGGCCTGAGGGCATCACGAGGAGCATCAGGACTCCACCGTTTGTAGCCTCAAAAAACTGCAAAAGTGAAAGCCTTTGCTTCAAGGAGAAAGCTGCAGAGCATCATGTTCCAGAATAGAAAATTTGTTCCTTAGAATCATGTTCAGAGTGTTCAGCAATCCAGGCACTTGCCCCCACAACCAAGACAGAGGAAACACTGGCTACTGCTCCAGTTGGCAGCAGACCTTTGGCATCATCCATGTGGTGTTGGTTTGGGGTACATGCAAAATGCAGGAGTTCTGAGATTAAGAAAGCTTCCACCTAAGTTTCAGAAGACCTGGGAGGCCAGGCAGTGTGCCCCTGGGAGGACAGTGTGTGAAGCTATGAGAAATCTAAAGCTCAGTGGAGACTCCAGAAGTTTGAAAGTCAGGAATGAGGATCATCTAAGGAAAGTAGCAAGAAGGGAGCAAAGCAGGCCTAGGAGAGAAGCCATCCTCAGAAATTCCACAGGGGCAGCGCCATGTAAAGTCTTTGGAACTTACCATTTATCACAGATTGTGTTGAATGTTCCACATGGAACTACAGGCCTTAATGTTTGCCCTGTGGGATTTTGGACTTGATTTTGTTTCAATGCTTTATGCGCCCTTGTTTGTACCTTTTGGAATGGAACTGTTTTTCTTACGCTATAGAATGTTGGAAGTGTTGAACTTTTTAAACAATTAAAAAGTGTTTAAAAGCTGGGGGCTCACAGCCAAGAATTTACCTCAGATCATGGAGGGGAGTTGGGACTTGAACTTTTCAGGAATGCTGAAACTGTTTGGACTTTGGCTACTCTTAGACATGGACTAAACACCTTTTGTGTAAGGGGATGTATGTGGGTCTTTGGGAGTCCAGTAGCAAAATGTTATGGTTTGTGTCTAGTTGTCCCCCAAAGCCTCACGCAGTCATTGAGGAGGACTATTAGATTTTTTGATTAATTCATGCTGAGATTGTGGGTGTGAATAGTGCTGGGATTATGGGTGTGATTGCTACATGAAGTCTGGGCAGATAGCCTGAATGCAACATAAGGGAGACAGACTTATTGTTGCCACCACTCCTCCCTTTGGCTCTTGGCATTTTACCATTTCTCCTGCCATCAGCAGCTTTCCTCGACCATCTCCCAGTCTGTCTTGGAACCAGATGAGCATGGACTAAACCCTCCGTTAACTGTGAGCTAAATAAACCTTTCCTCCTTAATCCTGGATGTTGAGTATTTGGTCTCACCAATGAAGAGAAAAGTAACTGAGATACCAATATATTTTATACCCTAATTTTTTCAACAGTAAGAATGAACCAGGACATAAATCAAAACTGTATTGACAGATCTTAATTCTGAACATCGTAGGTCAATATGCTCTTAGAGATTTCATAAATTTTTATGAGCTACTAAGTTAAGGAGGGATGAAATGCCAAAAGGCAAGCTGCTGTTTTCACAGCTACAACTAGGGAATCACCTACTTTTACTTAAAAATGTAGAAACAATAAACTAGGAGCATGAGAATCCCATCTGCTACATGAACTCAAGACAGTCATGATATTTGCACATCAGGAACATATTAAACTATCTTGCGCTTAGCGAAATCAAGTCATATCATATTTTCAACTTTATTTATTTATTTTATACCATATTGTGGTCAGCTCAGCCTGCCCTCAGGGTGGGGCTGGTGCAACATATGGTGCTAGGAAACAAACCATGGTCCTTGTGGTTGCCTAAGTTTGCCTAAGCAGGTGCTTTAGGCTGCTGAGCTATCTCTCTGGCCCCCATAACATATTTTAAGAGCTGGAAATTATAATAACCATTTGTCAAAGAAAGAGTAGAAGGTGGAGACATATAGAATGATGAAAATAAGTTTTGGAATAAGATCAAGTCAATATAATCATTTTAGCTTAAGACACAAAGAGAAATAACAAAGAATCTTAAAGGAATAGGAAAATCTATAAAACTATTATATTGTTAGATATTGGTATATTTTGGTTGAGAGTGTTCTTCTATTACATTTACAAACATACCTAATAACCACAAATTTATTCATTTTGAACATCCACAATAGGGTAAGCAAATAACAAATCAAAATCATTGTTTTCTTCTCAAAACAACATTTCAGGAAGTGATCTATAAGTGGGCCTTTGAGTTGTCTCAGTTATCTGCTATCTACTCTCTTGGAATACAACTGAAATTCTTAACCGCCAAAAATCAAATAAAGAAATGCTTAGAATTTACACAAGCCCACTTCACAGTGTCTCAATTATCTCATGTCTTTATTGTTGTAGTTTAAAGCTATTACAAATGTATATCGCATAATAAGCACTGTTTTAAAACCTGCTTTGCAATTTAACAGTGTATTCTGAAAAGCCTTTTATTCATTATTTTTACACAATGTGCTTTCATTGTATAGTTGAACACAATTGAATTGACCAAAATTTCCTGATATTTTTGCTATTATAAACAATGATTATATGTGCATGTGTCAGCTTTCCATCAGTCTAAAAAATAACAGATAATAGAAATATAAAGAAAGAACACTTTTTTTTTTTTTTTTTTTTTTTTTTTTTTTTAGACAGGGTCTTGTTATGCAGTTCAGGCTGGCCTTCAGCTCACTTTTGTAGCCCAGGCTGGTCTCGAACTCGCACCGATCCTCCTGCCTCAGCCTCCCGAGTGCTGGGATTACAGGCGTGCGCCACCACGCCTGGCAAGAAAGAACACTTATTTTGACTCATAGCTTTGGAGGTTCCAATCTATGACCAACTAATTCCATTGTCTTGGGCCTGTGGCAAGGCAGCGCATAGAGGCAGGACCCCCTGGCAGAGCCAAACTACCTCATAGTGGAGAAACAAAAGAGAGAGAGGGGAAGAGCTGCTTCTCCATAATCCCCTTTGGGGGCACACTCACAATGACACAAAGATCTAGACTCTGCCACTGTTTGTACTGCTTCCCAACAGTGTCAACCTGGAGACCAAGCCTCTAACACCATGGCATTGGGGGACACTCACAATCAAAACAATTGTGGTGGAGAATGCTGTTTTACATAAATTCCTGGATGTAATTCAACAGCACAGAAAGTTATAGAGCTTTGATAGGCTTTGTTAAATTGCCCTTGCAAAATGATTCAGCCTCTTAGATCCCCAAGTATGCCGAGGTTATCCATTTCATCAGTTCTGTGTTTTAGATGAGCTCGAAAGTACATGCCGCTATGCCTACATATGATGATACCACATTAAATTTGGTTTCTTTTCTGTTTTGCCCTCTGAAGGATGAGTTCTACTTTTTGCTCTTAATTGTATGTAAGGCATTTTCTTTCGTTCTGTTGGCATTTAGTGCATTTCAGCCAGGGAGGTTTTTAATGAGTGGGTTTTAAAAAAATGTTTTTACTGTATACACTGCATGCATTCCACGGAGAGTGAAATAGAAAAGAAATGGATATAGCCTTCTCCATTCTCAAATCTTTGCCTAATGAAATTAAACATCTTATATTGCTTGGACTGGGGGACTTTATATTATTAACTTAAGCAATTATATAAAGGAAAAACAAGGATCGACTCACTACTCTTCATTCTCTACTTATCAGGAACTGAGATACACATTTTCCGAAGTGGAAATAAATTTTCCAATTATTTTGAGTGGTAAGCTCTCAGTTTCCTGTGAACCCTTAGTAATGTGTAACAATACTAATAAACTCTATCAGAATAATAGGCTACAGTGGAAAGCCTTAAAAGAATCAATCTTCCAAATTTTGGAAGTCTGAAAAATTTTAAAAGGAAACATATTCAATGCTGGCTCTCCCAATAGCGGCAAAAGATCATGGACTGCAAACAGCAGAAGGATCATAGTGAAGATTCATTCCTGAGAGGAAACCTTGCAAACTGAAGAGATTGGGAGATCAAAGAAGCCTATTTAAAATTCTTTCCTCCTTAAACCCGTGGCAAACTGAAACAGCCATCCATCACCAACAGAGGACACCGTACTCTCTCCTGTGGAAGAATACAGCCTGAAAAAGAAACTTGTCAGGAAAACTTACAAAGAAAGCCATCAGCTTTAAAAAGCCAACATTAACATAACACAAACTCTCACACAAAGACAGGTGAAGAGAAAGTGAGCGCTCTAGCAGCAAGTGCTGCCTGCTAGGCAGCGGGGTGGGTGTGACCAACTATATGTGTGCTCTCCGAAAGCTGAGGATGCTACAGTTGGCTTTATTTTAGAGTATCAGAGTTTTCCATGATGTCATTTCACAAAAACGATCCAAAAGTTGACCTTTAAATTCCACTGAGCGTTTTTAACTCTAATGGTACACCTTTTCTGGTGTTTAGGAATTAAAAAAAAAAAAAAATCTTATTTAGAAATATACTAGACAATCTTTGGGTTAATTTTGTACGTCTCTAAGTCCTTAGTTTATTTTTAAATAGCTCTGCTGTTTTACTGTGCATGCCTTTATTAACTTCCATAAAAACAGAAACCCCAAGTTTCCTTCGGTCTAGCACATCGTAAAAAGCAGCCCCTTCCTTTCACCACTCATGTGGCTCTTGTGGTTGTTGAGCTTGTTGCTTCCCTGCGCTGCCAGGACCTTCTAATGCAAAAAATCTTAATATCTGAAGGCAAAGGTAAGTGTGTCTTTTTTTTTTTTTTTTTTTTTTTTTTTTTTTTTTGTCTTTTTGAGACAGGGTCTCGCTATGCAGTTGAGGCTGGCCTTGAGCTCACTTTTGGAGCCCAGGCTGGTCTTGAACTCACACCAATCCTCCTGCCTCAGCCTCCTGAGTGCTGGGATTACAGGTGTGAGCCACCACACCCGGCTAAGTGTGTCTTTAAATAACATGATATGCTTATTTCTTTCACATAGCGGTTATAGTCTATGACTTCTGGGTTTCTTAAAGCTGAATGGTGGCTTTGTCACTGAAAGTGTTTATTATTCAAAACTAACATATTTATTCTTTTGATAATGAATTCTCATCATTAATACCATTTCCTTCTTCACAGCCTCCTCCTTAAAACCTTTCTTTGAAAAGTGATGAAGGTGAATGATTGCTTTAAGATATCTTAAAATGAAAAAAAAAGAAATCTTAAAAACCTCAGAAGTGCTTCACCTTCGTCTTAGAGCATCTATCACTGGTGCACTTTTCATTTTAAACAGGCTTTCCACGTTGTACAAGGTATTTACATTTAATTCAATTAAGTTTATGACCTTGTCCAAATTATGACATTTACATTACCTAACATTTTTCAATAAAATAGCTTTGCTTGCTCTTTTAAAAATTAACTGAGATTTTCAGTTTACTGAGCTGATGCACATAAAGCTATTTTTTCTGGCTATTAGACACATGGAACAGTTAGTTCCCAAACATTTCAGCACACTGAGATTATATATGTGATGCTTTTAAGTGGATTTTCATGTTGCTTAACCTGATAAAATGCTATTAATCCTTTGTAGCCACTTTTCAAAAAAGTACTTTGTGTGCTGAAAACAAGTTCAGAAATTTGAAACAATTTTATGTGAAATAGTATTCTCCAAGCATCAGCATAAATTAATTTATTTTAATAAAAATGCGGCGAAGCCCTACAAAGGAAGTAAAACATGTACTTGTTTATGTCTTATAAATCCAAGAATAGGGGAAAAAAAAGAACTCACTGCTTATGTTCCCGAGATGTGCATTGTCTGGTACGCTGACAGCTCCACATTACCTTTTCAGATGTTTCGTAGGATTTTGAAGAAATTGTGGATGACCTCAGGATGATCTCTTGAAGTCCAGCTGCTTAACTCCAAATTCTATGCAATAACTGTTTAGGAAATCAGCACATCTCGGAACTCTCCCGTGGGTCGCAAGTGATCAAACAGACAAAGCCATAATGACAGCGCCACCCGATAGATTTAACAGAAAGGGAATCTTAGAGACATTTAGAATGAGCAGCTCTGCGAGCATACATTGGGAAAACCGTATTCTTTATTAAAATCACCACGAACATAAAAGCGTCATTTATACACATGCACTGTATGCATATATTCTAGAACTCTCCGAAAATTATCACAGACTCATTGGCTTCACACTGCACTGTTACACATCATGGAAAAAGGAGCTGTGCAATTTCCAGATGAAAGTTTCATTTGCGTTTTTAATCCATGTATTTTCACTTAAGACTATTTAAAGTATTTGCTAATAAATGTTTCCCAATTTAGTTTTCCTGGCCATCAGCGTGAATGCCCTATGTCATGTAAAATTTAGCAACTTGTCATTTCTGTTCAAATTTCAATTGTATTTTGCCTTTTCTGTAGCAAGAGCCAGCCTGCGGATATTGGATATACACCCAGCTGCTGCTTCCTGGAGCTCCTGATCAGGGGACCCAACCATATCCAGGAGAAGCTGTCACACATGAAGGAGGAGGTGGAGGAGAAAGAAAAAAAGAAAAAAAGAATTAGTATAAAGGTACATCTTAGGCTATGGAAAAGTTTTAAATTAGTAAGCATATTTATTTATTTATTTATTTATTTATTTTTGTCTTTTTGAGACAGGGTCTCGCTATGCAGTTCAGGCTGGCCTTGAGCTCACTTTTGTAGCCCAGGCTGGTCTTGAACTCATGCTGATCCTCCTGCCTCAGCTTCCCAAGTGCTGGGATTACAGGCGTGCATCACCACACCTGGCCAGTAAGCATTTTTAAAAGCTGCCAAAAATATATGAAATGCTAATAGACAAATACAAACATAACTGGTACTTAGTTAGAGGCAATTGAGTCCTTCACTCAATTGTTACTTTATTTTGGGGAGCAGAGCTACACTTCACTGTTTCCCTCACTTTTTGTGGGCATCTAAGTACTATCAGTTCTGCTTCTGAAACATCTCTTGTGTCCTTTCTGACTTGCATGCCACACCTGTCTTTCAGGATTGTCTGGGTAACTGCGTAACGAGGCGACCACCACTGACTTCCATCAAACCAAATGCCTTTTCTCCTTCCCTTGAGCTCTCATAGAAGTTTACCCAAATCTGTTGCTATACCCTTTATTTTAGATACTGGGCTAACACTTTCTGCCCTTTAGTTTGTAAATGCTTAAAGAAATTTATAGTATGGCCTATGCCTACTACACAACAAATGCCAAATAAATGTTGAATAAACAAACTATAAATTTTAAAGCTCAGTAATTATGGTTCCAATGAATAGTTCTGGGCAAAGATTTTCCAAAAGTTAATCTGGGTCATGTATTCTCCATGCAGGGCATTTGAATATTCACATAGATAAGGTCTGAAAATGAGGATAACTTGATAATCGCAGAAATAACAGAAGGAAAAATGTTGCAATGTCTTAAATTTCCCACTCTTAGGAGTTCAGTTCTTATTCTCTAAGTAGTAAAAAAGTTATTTAAGAAAACTAGTCAAAGAAGTGACAAGGCCATGTCAATATTTTAAAAAATTAACTTTTATAGTAACATAAAATATGGGCTCTAGCGAGAGGGGATAGAAAGGCAACACATTGCTTCCTGCTAGAGGCAGTAAGGTTGAACAAAGAGTAAGAACAATGAGGAGGGAAGGAATACAGGGGATAATGAACAGATTAAATAACCAATGTCCAAGAAATGTTGGTTAACCAAATAAAAGGAAATTTAACATGATAATATCACATCATACATAAGCATTGGCTCCATGTCGACTAGTGACTTGAGTCTTCTTCCTGATCCTGATCGCATGTCAGCCTTTGATATCCGAGATGACATGCCAGCCCTCATGTTCAACCCAACTTAACACTCTTTGACCACAACGTCTTTTCTTATTACTGGGCCAGCACCAATTCTTGTTCTCATCAGATCCAGGACACTAGTCTCCATGCTGTCTCTGTGACAGTCTTCTGTCTTCAACATTTCATCCAATACAGCCGAGATGCCATATTCCACCTTTGCAGTCCTTTTCTTACAGTTCCTTAAACCTCTTTACAACATATATTCAAGAAGATGACTGAGGCACATAAAGCCATCTTTCTTTCCCCCAGGTCTTCAGCAGTAACAGCTGTGCTGGCGGCCAGATGCAAACAACAAGGCAGACAAGGCCACTACAGTTCAACTACAATTCAACTACAAGTGGAGTTTCATTACTGCCTGGCAATCCGAGTATCTCTTATAATGAGGTAACTTTATCATTTTTTTCAACAGCTCTTACCAATTTTCTTCATTCCTCTAGCTCCTATGCTCAGCAGATGAGCTGTAAGGTCTTCTTAAATTTGATAGAAGCCCCTGGACAGGAACTACTCTAACAGACCCCACACACCACCACTCTCTCAGGTCTCAGCACTCTTTCCCTCCTTCCCTCTTCCCAGCTCTCACAATATCACTCTCCTTCCATCAAGGCCTTCCATCCTCCTTGTATGCTCCAGCTGGTCTCCTTGTCCTGAGGACATCTTACTATCAAATGCTCCTTCTTCTGCTTCTTACTTCACCTTTAACCTCTCCCTTTCTAATGACTCTTTCTTATTATTTAGACACACATTTTCCACATTAAGAGCAAAGCAAAATAACATAGCTCTCTCCCTACTTCTTCCTTTCATAGTTGAATGTTTTCAAAGAATCGTTGTCTTGATTTTCTACCTCCAGTCTTCAACTCCATTTATTTCATGCCAGCCTGGCTGGTGCCTTCAGTTTGACATTGAGTCAGCCCTCCAGGAGGTCATCAGTAGCTTCCAGTTGCTCAGAGCAAGGGATCCTTTTGAGTTATCTTATTTGTCCCGATTTGTTACAACTGATTACATTCTCCATTTTGAATATTCTCTGCCACTGGAGTGTTGTTTGTTTGGTTGTCCTAGGATGAAAGCCAGATCTTCACACATGCTAGACCTGTTCTGTGCTACTCAGAGACATGCACAGCCCTGACTTCATTGCCACACTCTCTTGATTTTCTGTCACTTATCCTCGTTTTGGCCCTAATCAATGGCTCTTCCCTTTGTTCTCAAAAACAGAGCAGGAGCTGCAGAGATAGCTCAGCAGTCTACATACCTGCCAGGCAGGTGCAAGGACCTGGGTTCCATCCCTAGTATATGCCATGTCGGCTCCAACCCAGGTGTGCTGAGTGAGCCACCAAGTCTGGGAGTGGTGCCACATGCCTAGAATCCCAGTATTGGGGATGCTGATACAGGAGGATCACTATGAGTCCAAGCTGTGTAGTGAGACCCTGTACCAAATACATTAAAGTGAATAGATAAAATAAAATAGAAATTAGAGCAATAAAACTTTCCCAATTGTCTAAGTCATTTTAATTACCAATATTTATATTGTTTTTATTATAATAGCCAAGTTAGCAAAATGAATCCCAGTTACCTGTAGACTTTGCTTGGATTATAGAGGGTTCCATGCTAACTAAAAGCATCATGGATTTCTCCAAAGGCATGGGATATGGAACCAATCTTGCCTGTAATTGTCCTCTATTTGTTGTTCACTTCATAGAAGGCAAATATATTGCCAGCCAGACTGACTACTACTCTCCCCCCTGATCTTTCCTGTGATAGTCTTATGGTTGCTTTTTAAATCTAGAAAGAGATGAAATAAAATGCTACCTGCAAATCCCATCTAAAAGAGAAGTTGATGCTTGTTTTATGCTATTCTGTCTAGAAATATGCTATGCTTTCTAGAAAAGTCTGTGTCAAGTCATAGTCCAGAGTATAGAGTTTGATATTTCTGCATCCTGAATTTGTATCCTAACTCTTTTGCCTATTGTTATTAAACATTTTATCCCTACCTTCTTTAATGAGGTTGTACCCCTTTGAGGGCCACTGTGATGATGAACACAATTACACATCCTCTCTCTCTTTTTTCTATATTTAGTACAAGATCCACAGGGTCTCACTACACAGATCAGACTCACTGATTCTCCTGTTTTCGGCCTCCCAAGTGCTGGAATTACAGGCGGACACCACCACGCCCAATCTTAACCACCATCTCAGCACGCCCTGTGGGTGGGGCGAGCACTGCACACCTGGGTTTGGAACCTTGGCTGCTGCACTCAGCCTAAACAGGCCCTTTAGCCTGCTGAGCTATCAGGCTGGTCCTGTATACACATCGTCCTGTGTCCACGCCCATTGATGTCCTCCTTCCTGTTGTGTCTAACAGGCCCCAGAATCTCATGCTGATCCAAGTCCGTGGTCTGCAAGAGGGAAGAGCAGAGAAGCCCAGGCTGAGCAGGGCAGAGGAGATCTTGTGGAAAAGAACAACAGAAAGGAAAGGAAAGGAGAAAGCAGGAGGATACGCTAGGCTTCCATCTTATTCTGAACAGAGAATTTGAGGCGGTTGGAGTAGGGAAGGTATTTGGGGAGCAACTCTGGGATGGAAAGGAGAAGCTAAGTTAAAAAAAACTAAAGATGTTTAGCAGTCACGATTATGTGCTCTCTTTTCAAGAGAGAATGAATTTAGGCTTAAAATTACTTTCAGTTGCTATTTGGTTGCCAGGCTTTTGTTTCTGTGACAGCATTTCCATGTCTGGGCTGGACCATGAGGTAGCTTGGCTTCACACAGGTTATGCATCTAAACATGGAGCCCGGTGCCCAATACAAAGCAAGGGTTCCATGCATGGCATTTGTTCTCATGGTGATTATTTCACCAGCACTGAAGTCTGGTTCTGGCATTTACTTTCTGGAGGCCAGCCCTGGTCAGATGAAGAGGAATGAGCAAAGAGGAATTTTGGCTCTTAGGTCAGTCTTACTCCTGTCAGCACTTGCTCCAGGGTCCCTCCTTAGATTCCAGTGACCCAGGCTTCTCTGGGCACCAGTTGTAATTAACCTGCCATGTTCATCTGGAAAGGAAGCCCTTGCTCTATGCTTGTCAAAACGAAGCATGTACTATTCCCCGTGTTGCCTCAGAGCAGGCTGTTGTCCTGTGGTCCTGCCAACCCACCCCTGGGCTTTCCCAGAGTCAGTTGTCTTTATTCCCAAGCATCAAACCAGTTACATAAGGTTCCCTCGCATAAACCAAGAACCTGCAGCATGTTGACTGTTCCAGGACTCAGCCAAGGACAGGCACTGACGACAGCATCTCTGTGTAGTGACACACTATACATAAGGTGGAAATGCGTGATGAAGCAAGGTACGCTTTTATAACTCCAAATGAAGTTTCTTTTTACCTGACAAACTTCTAGTCCTGAATGCTCCAGGTCTTCGGGAAATGTATTTTGTCTAAATTTCTTGCACTAATCATAAGGCTTCATTCTATATGCTAAAGGGTGGTTAGTGAATTTTTAGCCTAAATACTAGATCAGTGGAGTCTACAATCTACTATTTCAAAGACTTAAACTACAGGAAAATGTAAATATATTTTAAAAGAAATCAGTAAAAGGAAAAAAACCTGTGGCACATCATGGTGCTTGTGGTAGGTGGTGAGAGTCGCTTCCTTAGATTCACCTTGAATGCTTCCCTGGCATGAGGCCCACAGCTTACCCCTACATTTGCACAACATAAAATGATTTTATTCATTATCAAGCTTGCTATGCACCAAATGCAGTGATTTGTTCTTTAGTGGTAAAGGCAGCCTGCTCAGCCTGCTTTACTTAGCCAGGAATATTCTCAATCAAGGGTACAAAGTTGGAAGTTTTGCGTTTTCTGTGTGCTTCAGTATGAACAGTTTGATATTGGAGAAGTATTCCTGGGACCCTGATCTGGTTTTTCTGCTCCATCTGAATTCATTGTGGTTCCTGAATTTTATTTTACTGTCAATTAATGTTACTTCTTGCTTTATTCTACACCAAGAGACTGCGCATCTCATGTTTTACAAGCTGAATAAGAATGTGTTCCTCTCCCGAACCACCATCTGAATGTTATGTACTATATATGCATCTTGGTTTGGAATCAGGCTTTGGAATATGTTTCTGCTTTTTAAAGAGCTTCACAAGTTAACTAGGACACTCTGAGGAAAGCTTTAAACACATAAACATCCACATGACAGAAACTACACAAAAGCCCAAATTTAGTGGGCAGCTAACAGACAAAGAACAGCACACATTTATGAACCACTAACACCCAGAGCCCGGTGAAGGAGGTTTGTAATCTTCTGTGATAATTATACTTAAAGGGAATGTTTTTCTCAAGAAAATGAGATGCAAATTGAGTACAAGTGAACACAGAACCAGTATACATGTTTTCTTGCTATATATTTACTTCATCTACTGACTTTTTTCCAACCATAAAGACTTTTTAATACTATAAGGGGGAAAAACACCTCAGGTTTAATTTTTTGAAGTATTTGCTTCTTTCCAGAACTTTCCTCTTTTTAGCCCTCCTGCACCCCAAGCACACCCCAGGACTTTACGTTTATTGGGACTTTCATATGTACACCGAAGGCAAACTAGTTCCATTGTTTTAAAATTTAATTGCACACAGCACTTTAAAACATCATTCAAACAAATAATTTTTTTTACAACATTGGATTGAATGAGGACACAGGCAGGGCACAAGGAGTGGTTTGTGGATTGGGCCAATGGAATACTTCCTCCAGCATAAAAGGCTTTGATCTTAAGGCTCGTGTCCTCAATACACAGCTGTGACCCATGGCTCACATCTCCTGGAAGGTGAGACCTAGACAGCATGGGAACCAGTGTCTGCCTTCAATCTTTGCTTTTCCATTTAACAGTTCATGATTTTATATAACATTTCAAATATGTACCAGTCTGAGTGATAACAGATTTTCTTGTGGTTTGACTCCACATTGTTTGCTTGAACACAGATGGAGAAACATGAGTTTTAATTAGAGCCGGATGAGTGCTGAAATACCTGTGTGAACACCCAACTTGGCTTGTTTTCCAGAAAAAGCTCAAGTTCTCAGGGCTGACTTGAACTGAGAACTCTTTTGCCATTTCCCCACTCACAAGGTATTGCTGTGGGGTTGTCCCAAAAAAGCACAAGTCAGTGAGCAGGGAGGCTTCTGGACAACTGCCTGAAGGACCACTTCCCAACCACTGAGGCCAGCTGAGTTCTGTGCTGTTCCTATGGAGATGGAACCACAGCTATGTTCCCATTCTGACTGAACCTTCAAATTCACTTTATGTGATATTGCATCAGAACTTGGGGCCTCAAAACACATTTCATATTTGCTACCTCTGATTCTGTTTGGGCATGAAGGGAGTCTACAGGGCTTGGCTTTTAGTGATATCTGTCCTCCTCTAGGTGACAGAAGAGCATGTCTTGTGCTGAATGTCTCCCCTGAAACTCGTGCTGCAATTTAATTGCCATGGTGAAGTATTAAGCGGATGGAAATTTAATCTCTATTGTTGATGTGGGACCTTTGGGAGGCCATTAAAAAGTAAATAAGGCCACAGGCTGGGCCCTGACCCAAAGGACTGTGGCTTTCTAGAAGACAGAAAGGGGCTTGAGATGCAAATTGAGTACAAGTGGACATTCTGTCTCACTGTGTGATGTCTTATCTGACTTGGATCTCTGCTGCAAGAGAACTCCCACTAGCAAGAAGGACCTCATCAGATACTGCTGCCCAATCTTCAACTTTCTAGCTTTCAAAACTATGACCAAAACAAACCTGTACTTCTTGTGAGTTAGTCTGTAGCATTCACTTACTGGCATCCGAAAATGAGCCAGGTTTACATGAGCTGAGATTCATATCTGCAAAAACTGAGAATGGGTTCCACTCATATGACTAGTTTCCTTTCTGGGCTGACATTTGCTCATATTTTAGGAGGTCCATTCCATGGGTTTTCCGACATGATTTTCTGCATGAGTCTTACCTGAGAACAATGTACCTAAGTGAGCAGACAGGAGGTTAGAGCTGGATCTACAGTCCTGAGAGCAAAAATGGGATACCCACTAGAATGAGTCCTCGTGGCCTTCTTCGAAAAATGCTACAGATGGCACTGATTTGATTGCTGGCTGGGTCAGAGGATGATGGACACTGCTTGATACTCTCCATCAGAGGAGGAAGAGGAAGGGGCAATCTCTGGGTGATTCAGGAGGAAGATCATGCTTCACCTTGTGCATCCCATCTAATTTTTATCAAATTTAAAGAATAGTTCATACAGGAATTTCCTGGGTAAAATGTAAAAGGAATGATAGGATAAAGATCTGTTTATATGGACAAGGCTAAAATTGCATTTTGCTATTGGATAGATCAAAGTGCAGTAGATAATTCTTAGGGAGGCAAAAGGTTCCTACAGACCATGTAGTATGGTGACTGTGAGTTCACACTTTGGGCGCAGACAGTTTGAATCCTGGCTGTTCATCTTCATACATAATATGCACCTGTGGTAACTCTGAGCCTCAATTTATTACTGATAGAATGATTATTTACAAGAGTACTTTCCTAATAGGATAAATACGGGAATGAGATGGTAAGTGCACTATGCATTCAGAAGTAATGGTTATTCTGATTATTACTTTGCATTAGAGGTTGTTGATGAGTAGAAAGATTAAAATTTTCTGTTAGCCCTTTTGTTTTGCTGGGGTTTCAATTGCATTGATCTAGATAAATGATTTTGGTCCAGTTTTAGTGAAAATTAACAGAAGGTTTTGTGGCTCTCTGTTATGTGGGCAAGAACAAAAGTAAACATATTAGGAGTGACACATTTCTATGCTCCAAATAATGATTCAATAGGTTCTATCTTCAAATTGGTTGCTTTATGAATCAATTTCTGGTCTAAACACTATCAGTAAAGGAAAGAAACAGATGTTAATAAAATCTACAACAAACTGAAATAAGTTTGCTGTAGAAAATGGGAATTTGGAAGAATACCTAAGTGGCTGAAATTTTAAACATTCATCAGAAGGTGATGCTAAACTATACTATTTATGAATTTCCATTATTAACATAGCTAGTGCTCAGCCACACCTCCTGCACTATTAGTGTAACTAAAGAAACATCTGTCTTTCTCCTGCAAGGGAGTTTCCTCTAAAATTAACTTTGCAGCATTAGTGACACATAAAATGTATTTTAATTCAAGTGTTTTACCTTTTTGTTGTGTGACAAAGTATTGGAGCTGGGAAATTATATCTAGGCAGAGTAGTGTATGAGACTACACAGAAGTGAAATCAACTCATAGTATTTTTAAATCAGTGTTCATGTCTTCCCTTGACTGTCCTTTTAAGACCTGATGAGAGAAAGATCATCCAGAATGCAACTTCTGTCAAAGGAATACAACAGAACTAGCAAAAGATGCACGTTATGATAAGGGGCAAAATATATGGAATCAAGTTTATTATTTTCCATAATAGCTCAGACAGGAAGTCAAAGTTTTATTTTTGAAGGTCTCAGAACAAAGCCTGGCCCCTAGGTGCTGTGCAATTGTTAATACTGTTGCAGTGAAAAACACCTTCGGGCACTGTATGTTCAAGCCTATGCTGTCAAGTGATATGGTCAAAATGTGCCCTGCATTGGCAGATGTGATTGACTTACTATGAAGGAGTCAGATTGTTGCTGCCCAGTGGAGGATGCTTCCATGTCCCTGGTGGGTCTTGCTTTTTTTTTTTTTTGACAGGCTTCTGAATCTCTTCTGGAGAACAACAACATGAGTCGTGAGAAGCAGAGTCAAAGCACTCAGAGTGTCAGGTGGGCTGTAACATGGACTGGACGTTAAGGGCCTATGGAAATGTATTACACAGCCCAGACTGCTCTGTACTCTTTGCTATGGCTTTCACTGTGGCTTCTTTTGATTCTAGCGGGAGGTTAAAGACCATTTCCATGTTGATCTAGGAGATGGAGTAGGTAAGGACTTCATCAACACACAGTTAAGAGGAGACCAGGTATGGGTCAGAATATGTGTTGCACTCATCGACTTTCAGTCTGAAGGCGTAACAGATGATAATGTCATACTCTTGTCCCACAGAATCTTCTTCAAAATTATGCAAGGGAGGTCAGCTTGAGAGTTATGTGTCCACTCTTCCCTTTTTAAAAAATGTATTTGGTACAGGGTCTCACTACAAAGCTGGGACTCTTAGTGATTCTCCTATTTTCTGCCTCCTGAGTGATGGGATCATCCTACCACACCCATTCTAGGCAGCTGGGTCAGAAACCTGGGGGTGGGGCTGTAGTGCTGAGAATTGAACCCAGGTCTCTGTGCTTGCCTAAGCAGGCACTTAGGCCACTGAGCTATCTCACCGGCCATAACACTTAATTTTGACTAATACTTTTCTTGGTTATAGAATTCAAAATTACAAGTAATTTTTTTTTAGCATTCTGCAAAAATTGCACTCCATTTTTTTGTTTTTTAGCTTCTAGTTTTATAGTTTGAGAAATAAAAGTGATTCCTATTTTTGAAGTTTGACAGTGGTACCTCTGCCCCCAAATTTTTGTGCTTCCTTTCCAAAATTTCATTATACTTTATCTTGACACGGGTCTTTATTTATTCCTTATCAGCAGAGCACTTGATGGATCATTTCAGTCTGGTAACTGCTATTTCATTTCCTCCTCTTCCATTTCCCATTACCTCTGTTTTAAATGGATCTTCTGCCTTGGCTCTCTAATTTTCTTACCTTTCTTTCCTATTTATCTGTTTATATTTTTGCTCTGTTTTGGGGAAATTTTATTCTTCCAGTTTTTACATTGAATCTTTTTTGGGGGGTGGGGGGGAAGGGTCTACAGCGTGTTCAGGGTTTCACTACTAGATTGAACTCATAGTGATCCACCTGTTTACAGCCTCCCAAGAGCTGGGATATAGGGGTGCACTGCCATGCCAAGTCTTGGTAGTCAGTTCAGCATGTACTACCAGGGATTGAACCTGGGTCCTTGCCCTTGCCAGGCAGGCACTTAGACTGCTGAGCTATCTCCTTGGCCAGGTTTGTTTATTTCTATTTGTTTTGGTCTCTATTTTCCCTATTCAAGATATCCTTCCAATGCTAGTTACTTTAGTAACTAGTAGTTACTAGTTACTGGATGTTTCTGAGTACATATGTGGGGCTTGTTGAGTTTTTGTTTTACTATGGGATGATCTGGGTCATGTCAGGACTACAGAATTCTGTTCTCCATGTAGATTGCAAACTACAGGTGATGAAGGGAGCCCTGACTCTCTACCCAATGCATAATCCTCACTAGAACTGGGTTCTCCTACATGAAGGGACACAATTAGTGACCCTCCTTCATTGAATTTCAATTTTAAAAGTTGCACTGTTTTTGTCCCTTCTATATACTTTAATTCTCCCTCCTCTATTGTTAGTTTGTTCTTCAAAAGCTTTTTAAAAAGTTCAAAGTCCTTTGGATATAATGTTAGAGGATTTCAAAAAGAAATAAGCTTGGATTTCACAGTTTAACTGATTAGGTCAAGTTTTAGATGAGTAGAAGGATGAGGAGCTTAATTGAAAGTTACAGCATAGAAAATACACTCAGGTTGAGAATGTGGAAAAGAATCTTTCCTCCTCCTCAAGGAGAAAAGACAGAGAAGAAAAAGGTATTATGTGGTCTTCTGGGTAAACAAAAACCCAGCTCAGAAACGGCCCTAGGACTTTCTCAGAGCAGCAGCTCCTAACACCAGCCAGGATGTCACCAACAGCGCTGCAGCGTAGACTTCCTTCACTACTTGTTCTGTTGTTCTTTTGGCTTTGCACACAATCATCCAATAATACTATTTTTATTTGGCTTTTTATCTTCTTGGTGGAAAGAGTCACTAATGAGGGTAAGTAAAAAGCACTGAATTCCAAGTCTAGGCCAGGTCTTCATAAGGCATGCACAGCATACTTACAAGGGAAAGACAGTCCACAACCCAGTTCAGGCTATCAGAAGCTGAGCTATCTGGGCAATGTTGAGAATTCTTTCCAGATTAGACTTTGTCTGAGTATGGAATGCTATTATATTTCCCATATAAGGAGGAAGGATAGGTCTACAGCGTACTTTAAGCTATAGAAAATAGATGTTTTTGAAATGTGAATAGAGTTGTGACTGGAAATAACACCTCATTCCCAAAATAAAACAAGCAAAACTAAATCATTTCGATCCAAACTGTAACCTTTCCTCTGGCCTCAGACCTCGTTCTCCTTGGCTATGGCCTTTGCCACTGCTGTGGTTCTATCTGGGCTTCCTAACAGCATGGCAGTTCCATCTCTGCTTCTCATGGTCCTCTGTCAGAAACTATGATTTGGAGGAGTCAGAATGCGACAAAGAACACAGGAATTGCTTACCAGACTTCCTAGTCTCCCTGCCCTGGCTGACACCCTGTGGTCTGCCATGTCACCTGCTTTTCTGTCACCAGGTTTAACTCTCTTTTCTCTATCATTTTTCTATACCAATGCTCCAAACTTAGGTCCTGGATCTTAACAAGGCTTCCATATCATTTTCAGGCCTCAGACACTGGCACACATTCACTATCTCTATTCTCAGTTGGCTTTTAGTTCTCACTGGAAGACCAGGGAAGTCTCTCTCATCAAATTTCATTTTCTATGGCAGTCATTTAAAGCTTTCTTACTCTCCTCAAATTACCTGCACCCTCACTTGGGTTTCCTCACTCTCAGCATAGGCCTTTGCTTCCTACCTGGTGGGGAAAATAGAATTCGTAAAAAAGAGAAATGGCCCAGCTCTTCCATCCCATTGACCAGTTTCCACTGCAAGCACACCTGTCCTGTCCTCCTTCCCATCTGTTGCCTGGAGGAGGTGTCTCTCTTCCAGGCCAAACTTACTTCTTTGCCTCTCATGCTCTGTTTTATTCTGCCTCCATCTCCATCTCCTTTGGGAGCTCAGTGCACCATTAGTCCTAGTGGGTTCAGCATCTTTACTGCATTCCCTCTCTCCCTCTTCCTGCTATTGACAATTAGCATTTAAATACATTCAAGCCTGCAGTCTCAGTACAGAAATAAGACATTCAAACTAAAGGGGAAACTCTCTGAATTTCCTCCAGCTACCATCTTTGCTTTTTCCTGCACAGCCAGACATTCTATGAGTGACCACCACTTGTGCCTGCCTTTCCTCTTTTTTTTTTTTTTTTTTTACACTGAGTGTTGAACTCAGGACCTGTGGTTGCCAGGCAATCACTGTGTCACTGAGCTATCTCCCTGGATCTTTTTCTTCTTTATCAAGGTCATCAGTACTTGCTTTGTTATGTACTCAGCTACATACATGACTAAGTCTTATCTTTACTTTTCAAGAACACTTGTCTCATTCGTTATACCTTTGCCCTTAAAATACATTTTCTCAACTTTCTCTTGATTTGTTTAAAAATTTCCCCTCTACTACTCGAACCATTTCTTTTGTGATGTAGCCTTAGTTCTCCATGACGTGATTCAGGACATCATGCTATGCCCTTCAGCCCTCTCACTTTTTCTGTATACACCCTGCAAGGGAAATGCTGTCTATGCTCATTATTTCATGAACTGTGACTCTCAGATCTGCCTGCTGAAGGCTCCATTACCTGTCATGTGTGATGCTTGTATCATGTCCCTACTTTGTCTTCTCAAACCTTCAGAGTCATTATGTCCCAAATGAAGTCACATTTTTCTTCACCAGCGGATTCTGCCTATTCTGATTAAATTCAACTGTCCCAGCCAGACACTATGCATAACCTCATTCTTCACTCTCAGGAAGTCATAAAGTCTTACTGCTCTTTCACCTCTCCAGTATTCCTTAAGCCCATCATTTCCCTCGGCCTTTCATTTTATGATCTTAGTTGAAGCTACCATTTTCTCTTCCTGAGCTACTGTCCAATTCATCTTGCAGCCCTATCATCACTCATTCCCAAATTAGACAAACCTCTAAAAGGCAAATGGTAATAACTGGTTTTGCTTAAAATATTTCAATAGCTCCTCTATGCCAAATTGTAATTCCCCAGTAGGGCCCATGGAATCCTCCTCAGAAGGTTCTTGCTGGTAATTTCCTTTCTGTTCATCTTTGGCTTTCATGTTTCTTCAGTGAACATTAAATTACTTGCATTACTTGAAAATTCTTAACAAGTGGACTTGGGGAAGGAACAGAAGTAGAGAAAGGAATACAAGCTCACAGCACCACCTAAACCCAGGAACATCAATCTGAACAGGTACTGATGCATGAAAATGCCTTCACAGGAGCCAAGAAAACCAGGTGAGAGGATCCAGAACCTGAATGCAGCACAGAAATGGGAAAAATGCATGACTGTGTGTTACCTGATTCACTCTTGCTTTGACCAAAGACAGCAGAAATTAGAGAGGGCCCCTAAGAGGAGAGAAAAAAAAAAAACCTAGACTATGCCTCTGACCCAACGTCAGGCCAACCTGGTGAAACCCAGGACTAGCTATGCCCCATCTGCCCCCAGTGCTGGTTTGGTACCCACAGAAGCCTCCAAGCCTGCCCTGGGTGCATGCCAGCCTTGCTAACTTAGTCTCTGAGCTAAGGCCAGTGGCAGACCAGCCTTAGTGGCCCTATGCTTTGGGCTCACTCCAGTGCCAGGTCCTAGTGGCTTCAAGTTCACCAAAACTCTAGGTCAGTCCCATAGAATGAGACCTTCAGTCAACTTCTGCAGACACAAACTCAAGGCCCCCTACCACAAAGGCTTGCCTTTGGATTGCCCAGGACCCCAACCCAATCTGCCTAAGAAAACTGGAAGTTAGTTCACTCTTGAACACAGTAAGGGGTCTGCCTAGAATCCCTGGATCACTGACTGGTAAAGGTATAAAGACTGGAATAAACCCTTATTTCTTCAAATGCATGGATATCAATGTAAGGCAAGAAGAAATAACAACAACAACACACACAAAAAACCATGAAGACAACACCACACACACACACACACTGTTATGGTTTATGTTTAGTTGTCCCTCCAAAGCCTCATGCAATCATTAGGCAGGAACTTCTAGAGTTTGAGAATTGACTCATGATCCACTGGGAGTATGTGTTTTAGTACTGATGGGGTTATTGGTCTGAGTATGGCTGGGATTATGGGTGTGGTCTATGGTGAATAGGCTGAGGCGGAGAGTCTGAATGTAATATAGAGACAGAGAGACAGACTAACACTGTTACTCTCTGCTCCCCTGGTTGTTCAGTTGCCTCTGTCATGATTGTTGCTGTTCTGCTGCCATGTACTGGATGCTCTCTGCCATGTACCTGTCTGCCTTGGAGCCAGCCGAGTATGGACTGAGACTTCCAGTAACTATGAGCTAAATAAACCTTTCCTTCTTTCATTTTGAGTGTTGGGTATTTGTCCCAGTAACGAGTAAAAAGTAACTAAGACACACACACACACACACACACACACACACACACACACACACACACGCACACACACTATAAAAATAAGTAACAAAGATATTGCCCGGCAAGCAAGGTCCTGACTTCAATCTCCAGTACTAAAAAAAAAAAAAAAAGTAACAGAGGTACAGGAAATGAATGCCTCAAAAAGAATTCAAAAGTTCAAAATGGATGCTTTTCTCATCATGGTGGCAGACTTCTGTAATCCCAGCACTCTACAAGGCGAAAGCAGCAGGATCACAATGACAAGCTCAGCTTAGATAACTGAGTGACTTAGTAAAACCCTGTCTCAAAATTTGCAAAAGGAGAGAGGATGAAAACGTATTTATCTTAATTCTTTTTCTTGTTGCTGAGACAAAATGTCTGAAGTTAAAGGGCAAAAATGTTCACCTAGCTTGCAGTTTGTAGAGGGTTCAGTCCATTGGCAGCTGGCTCCAAATAAGTTGTCTTGAAAGAGTGCTAATGCAGAGGAGAGTAGTTTATGGTGCCTACACCTGGCAAAAGCAACAAGGGACCTTAGAAATGTCTATCTGCCTATTTTAATTTATTCAGATTACTTAGGGTGGGTAGCATGCATACCCACAAAATAGTCCCCTAGCCAAACTTACCAAGAAAAAGAGAGAAGACTCAGATCAATGCAATCAGAAAAAACATGAAGTCATAATAGACACTGTTGGAGTCCACAAGATACAAAGTAGTTTTTCAACTACTTTGAAAAACTGTATTTCAATATTTGGCAAATTTTGAAGAAATTTACAGATTACTAGACTCACACAAATTACCAAAACTAACCCAAGGCACAAATATGCTGAATAATACAATGGCAAGCAATGAAATTGACAAATAACAAATAATTTACCAACTAAAAAAAAGCCCAGAATCTGATTGATTTCTGCTCAAGTTTACAAAATCTTTCACCAATATTCCTTAAGCTCTTCAAAGAAACTGAAATGGATGAAGTGCTCCCAAATTCATTTATGGAAACCTGACTCCAAAACTAGATGGATATAACTCAAAAAGCAAACTATAGACAAATTGCCTTAATGAACATTATTGCAAAAGCTCTTCAACAAGATATTAGTTAATAAAATGCAGCAATCATCAAAATGAACCAACATTATGATCAAATAAGTTTCATGTCAGAGATGCAAGAATGGTTCAACATACTGTGTGTAAATCAATAAATTTAATGCATCACGTGAGTATAAGCAAGGTGAAAAACCACACGATCGTATCAATAGAGGCGCAAATACTTTTTTAAAAAATGCACTATATATATTTTTCTTTTCCCTTTTCTTTTCTTTGAAAGTTGACATATTGCATATTGTCCTCACAATCGTTCTACAGAGTACAGTGTGTGGGCATGACCCACCTCCCTATTGATGTTGCTTAGAAAAAAAAAAAAAAAGTAATGTTGATTTAGAAGGGTAAATGTTTAATTGTTTGATCAATGTTATATACCTATATGTATTAATCTAAACTGATCTGATGATGAAAATATGTAATATAACCATTCTTAACTTTAAACAATAAAAATATTACATAAAAAATAAAATAAAATAAAAATGCACTATACATTCATGATAAAAAAAAACTGCAGAAAACAGCTATAAAAACCCATACTTGAATTTGCTAAAAAATGTTTATGACAAACAACCAATATCACCTTAAATAGGGAAAAACTAAAAGCATTCCCCCTAAAATCAGGAACAGGACAATGATGTCCAATATCACCATTTTGTTCAACACGGTGTTTGAAACATTAACCAGAACAGTTAGACAAGAAAAAAAAAGTAAAGGAAGAACTCACATTATTATTTGCAGGTGATTTAATTGTCTGCATGAAGATCCAAAGAATTCTTGGATCTAAGGGACCCAAATCCTCTTAGAATTATAACCAACTTGAGCAGTATAGTAGGATACAAGATTAACATGTAAAAATCATAACTATTTGTGTACACAAGCATTGAACTTGATAAGAGGGAAATGATAAAAACAATAATTCTCACAGAAGCTTCAAGAAAAATGAATTAACTAGGAATTAATCTAATGAAGAGAGTGAAAGACTTCTAGAAAGAAGTCTATAGAATTCTGAAAAAGGAGATTGGAGAGGATATCAAAAAATGGAAAAATTTCTCCTGTGCTTGGATAAGTAGAATCAATACCATAAAATGGTCATGTTCACAAAGTTGTTACACAAATTCAATGCAGCCCCAATCAAAATATCACCTGACAACAATCCTAAAATTTATTTGGAACCAGAAGAAACCTAGAATAGCAAAAGCAATTTTGTGCACCCAGAGAAAAGCTGAAGCACAGCTATACATGACTTCAAACTATCCTATAAAAGAATAGGTACCATGCCGTGATAAAACAGCATGGTACTAGAAAAAACAGATATATGGGTCAGTGGAACAGAATAGAAGATACAGAAACGTCTCAATACAGTTATCTATTTGATCTTTGGGAAAGGGGCTGAAAGCATCAGTTGAATGAAATACACTCTTTGCAGAAGAATGAAAGTGAAAATTATGAAAATGATGTGAAGTTAAAATCAAATTAAATTAAAATAAAAATGAATCAAAGATCTAAGTTGTTAAAATAGATTTTTTTTTTGAGGCAGGGTCTCACTATGCAGCTCAGGCTGGCCTTGAGCTCACTTTAGTAGCCCAGGCTGGTCTTGAACTCGCACTGATCCTCCTGCCTCAGCCTCCCAAGTGCTGCAATTACAGGCGTGCACCACCACTCCCAGCTTAAAATATAAATATTGATTCTACTGGAAAGTAAATTAGCTAAAACACTTAAGGCCATGAGTGTAGGAAGGGTTTTCTAAACAGAACTGCAGTTGCCCAAGAAATAAGAGCAAGCATCAACAAATGAGATTAACATCAAATTGGAAAGCTCTGTACTGCAAGACAACCAATTAGCAGAGAGAACAGATATCCTACAGAATGGGGAAAAAGTTATCCAGCAACTCGTGAGACAGGATTGATATCTGGAACATATAAAGAACTCAAAACAATTCTACCACCTCAAATAAAAGATACAGTGAAGAAATGGGCAAGTGAAATGATCAGATACTTCACAGAAGAAGAAGTACAAATGGCCAAAAATATGACAAGTGTTCGACATCTCTAGCTACTGCAGAAATGCAAGATTCCATCTCATAGCAGAAAGAATGGCCATCACTAAGAAATAAAACTAACAATTTCTTGTGAGGATGTGGTGAAAACAGAGCTCTCCTTTATTGTTGATGGGAATGTGAATTATACAATAGCTACTTTGGAGATCAGTATTGAGATTTCTCGAAGGAGTAGATTTAGAAATTCCATATGATCCAGTGATTCCTCTTCCAGGTATATCCCCCTGAAGAGCTTAACATATCATACTACAATGATGCATGCATGCATACCAATATTTATCACAGTACAGTTCATAATAGCTAACTCCTGGGAACAGCTTGCATACCTATCAATAGATGGCTGGGTAAAGAAAATATGATCATCTGTACTATAATGGACTACTACCCAGCTATAAAGAAGGTGAAAATTGAGACATTTGTAGGGAAATGGATACATCTGGAAAACATATTGTTGAGTGAAATAAAGCAAACATATAGACTTAAACATGAAATGGTAGCTGAAGAGATAGCTCTGCAGTCTAAATGCCTGCCTGGCAAGCACAAAGACCTGGCTGGCCCTCAAACTGGGCTTGGTGGTGTATGAATATAGTGGGGAGGCTGACACAGGAGAATCACTGTGAACCCGAGCTGTGTAGTGAGACACTGTACCAAACAAATAAATAAAGTATTTCAAAAAGCTTTTTACAAATATGAAGTGTCTTATTTTTGGCAAAGTACAAAAAAAAAAAAAAAAAAAAAAAAAAAAAAAAAAAAAAAAAAAAAGAAATCAATAGAGAAAAGATAGATGGACACAAGGCGATGGATCTCTTCTAAGTGGGAAGGAGTCTAAGAGACAAAGGATGAATGAAGGGTGAGAAGGAGCAGAGGAAAAATAAGTGGAATAAAGATGTGCATGTACAGCAATCTAATAACCTCAATAAATGTAAACATTATGTGCCTTAAACATAAGCAAAGATTAATATCAACAAGAATGAAAATGGGGAAGAGGGAGTTAAAGGAGCAGGAAGGGATGGGTAAGGAGTGGGGAAGGGGACTTTAAAAAGGAATGAGTTGTCATTCTCTCTCTCAAGAGTAGTACTTGAAAATAAGAGACTGCGCCAAATACCATAGTCTTAACAGGCTACAATTTTGTATTTCCTTGAATTTCCAAATATCTGTGTAAAAATTGTGTAACTGCTTATATCATATTATATGGAACATTAATAGAATATCAGTGATGGTCAGAAAATATCAATTCCAAGCGAAGTCAAAGATATTTGCCACTCAGAAAGCCAGTGATGATAAGCTCAAGTACCTATGTTATAGAGTAATAGTATCACAAAGCTTTTCTGCTGGAGGGTTAAGAATGTAAGTTAACAGACCAAAAATTGGAGAAAAATAAGGGCTATGAGGATAGCCAATATTTTGGCCCTAGCCCCTCAAAATCAATAAGGACTCAGGATATAAGAGAACCTGTGCTGTAATATCCTATAACTCAGAGGTGTCCCAAATTTCCTGGTCAAGGAGATTATGGGACCTCAGAGCAAAGGGATGAATGAACTGTATTGCGTCTAAGGAGAGTGACCCAGAGAAAAACATTCTCTCAGGCTTTCACAGAAAGCAAAATGGCCAAGCAATGGCCATGACTCGTGCCCAAGGCTGATACTAACAACAGCTCTACAAAGTACTGTCTATGGTCCCAAACTTAATCCTGAGGGGATTTGACCCTGGAAGATACAAAAAATGAATGTTTTGTTATACAGGTCTTGCTTTGACTTGCCCTTGACCACCCAGCAAGGAAAAAAAAGAAAAAAAAAAAAAAAAAGCTTAATTACAATGCATGAAACGCAGAGCTAGATTGGTGTCAGAGGCTTAGATCAATAGCCTCCAACATTACAAGCTTCACTGGTGGCCCAGTGCAGTTGCAGAACATTTGATTGTGTATGCATTTGCTTCTTCTTAGTCCAAAGAGAAGAATTTTATTTTATTTTATTTTATTTTATTTTATTTTATTTTATTTCTTTTTTCTTCTTAGCAACATCAATAGGGAGGTGGATCATGCCCACACACTGTGCTCTGTAGAACTATTGTGAGGACAATATGCAATGTGTCAACTTTTAAAAAAAGAAAGGGGAAAAGAAAAAAAAAATATTTATTGAAAGTGTTAATGTTTAATGGTTTGTTCAATCTTATATACCTATATCTATTAACCTAAACTGATCTGATGATGAAAATATGTAATATAACCATTGTTAAATTTAAACAATAAAAATATTAAATCACGAAAAAAAAAAAAAAGAATGAGTTGTATTATGTACTCGTACCCTTTTCCCAAAATGATTGTGACACAAACATGTACTAATAAAAATAAAATTCAGACAAAAAAGAGACTAAAATTTTGTCTTTCATGGAGGCCGCAGTAATGAGCTATAAAGCTTAGCAGCTACTGGACTTGCAATAAAATAAGGTTTTACTGAAGCAGAGTGAAGTCCATTGGCCCTAGGGGGAAGGAAAACAAGTTCCCCAGAAGTGAGAGGTTTCGGGCAGCAGGAGTCTGGTTCTAGGTTTCCAGCTGCCTTCCCAGAGCTAGGCTACGGGAGAACCTGCAGGATCCTTTCATCCTTTCTGCTCAGCAAATTTGAATCTCTTTGTGTCACCTCCATTAAAAGCATCCATGAACAGTACATGAAAGATGTATAGGAGCAATAATGAAAAGGATAAATTGGAAAGGAAGAAGTTATATTGTCCCTGTTCATGATAACATCATCTTACACAGAAATCTGTAAAGATTCCACCAGATACCTCTTGTGACTATAAATGAATTCAGCAAAGTTTCAAGACAAAATTCAGTTTACAAAAATGAGTAATGCTCTACATAGTGACAGTTAGCTATCACATAAAGAAAATAATTCTACTTCCAATAGTTTCAAAATAAATAGATGAATAAATAAATAAAGCACGTAGGAACAAATGTAACAAAGAAAGTAAAAGATCTTTATACTGCAAATTAATATTGATAAAAGAAATTGAATAAGCCACAAATGGGTAGCTGTCACATGTTAATAGGTTAAAAGAATTAACATTGTTAAAATATCCTCACTAATCCAATCTATATTACAGATCCCAGGCAATCCCTAACAAAAGCCCAATGATAGATTTCACATAAATATCAAAACAGTCTAAAATTGTGTAGAACTGACAAGGACCTCAAGTCACCACAAATAATTTTGAATAATAAGAAGAAAGCTACAGGCTACTTGCCTTCAAAATATACTACAAATATTGATTACTTTTGATAGAAATCCAAACAGTATGGTACTAGTGTAGAGAAATGGACAGTTATATGAATGGAAGAAAACAGAAGGCCCTAAAGTATATGCACATATGGCCAAGTGGATATACTTCCTTTTGACAAAGCAGCTAAGAACACAGAATAGGAAAAAGAAAATTATCTCAATAAATGATTTGAGACACCTGGATATTTCTATGCAGCAGATTAACATTAGAATTTATACAATATACACAAAATTGATTCAAAATGAATTGATTTTAAACTGTAAAATAAGTTGAAGAAAACAGGAGAAAGCTATAGGACACTGGCTAGGGAAGTGATTTTTGGGGAGAGGAAATAAACTCAGGAGCTTAGGCAACAAAATAAAAAATAGATAAATGTGAGCTGATCAGAAGAAGGTACTTCCGCACAGCCAAGGAAACCATCAAAAGTGGAGAGACAACCTACAGGGTGGGAGATGATATTTGTAAGTCATACGTTTGATAAAGGGGTTTTTTGTACTGTTGATTTTTAATTTTTTTAAAATTAGTTTTAAGCCAGGCATAATGGTACACACCTGTAATCCCAGCACTTGGGAGACTGAGGCAGGAGGATCGGTGTGAGTTTGAGACCAGCCTGGGCTACAAAAGTGAGTTCAAGGCCAGCCTGAACTACATAGCAAATCCCTGTCTCAAAAACACAACAAAAATTTGTTTTAATAAGAAATAACGAGACAGTTTCAAAATATGTTAGTAGGACAGCCACAATAATTAATACAGAGCATATTGTTGTCTTCATCATAGTTGTTCAGAGTGCAAAGTGCAGACATAACTTTTCTGAACACTATTGGTACAAATATTTCTTTTCACTGAACTAATAGAAAGCAGTCGCATACATACTCCAATATTCCATAATAGTAGTGGGTTATCGGATAAAGGGTTAATATTGAAATCTGTAAGAAACTCAACTCATAAGAAAATAATCAGAACACGGACAGAAATGTGAATAAAATTTTCTGTAAAGAAGAGTATATAGAACAAGAGTTATTTTAAAATGTGTTCTGTCGATCATCAGAGAAATGCAAATAAAAATCACAGTGAAAAGTCATTTCATATCTATTAGAGAGATAGTTCTTTTTTAAAAAGTGGAGAAGATGAACTCTTCTATAGTGTTTGTAAAACTATAAATTCATAGACATTATAAAAAATAGTACAGTGGTTCCCTCCAAAATTAAAACAGAACCAACTTATGTCCTAGCAATCTTATTTCTGGGTATACCCAAAGAAATGAAATGACTATATTAAAGAACCACCAGTATTCCCATGATCACTGTGTCATTATTTTCAGTGGCCAAAATCCAACTGTCCATCAGTAGATGAATGGATAGATACACAGTGGAATACCATTCAACCTTAGAAAAAGAAGGAAATCCTGCCATCTAGAACAGCACAAATGAACCTAGGGAGCGGTCTATTAAATAAGTGGATTGCACAGTGGATATGATTAGCTAGTCAACAGAACTTTAGTAAGTTAGTGAGAAGGCAAAGAGATTAAGACTGAGTATGCAAGGCCTAAGAATGTAGTAGCATGGGTTCAATCACATCACTGAAACAAAACTGACTGAATCTGTGCAAGTTACAATGGATTGCTCATGTCAGGATTTCTAGATTCTGAAGGAGTGAAGTGGGGTCTCCTGTATAGTGGACGCAATAGCTAGGAGAAGCAATACCTAACGACCAGAAGGAAGGTCAAACTGAGTGTAGCCACAGAATGTGTAGGTGTAGGAGAGGAAGTTGTTATGTTTCCTGCCTAATTCTTTAAAAACTATTGAAGAAAGTTCCTAAGAGTAAAAGCCCTATTTAATACAGGGATAAGTTTATATAAGTTAGTTTAACAGACACTTTTAAAATCATTAACTATAATACATTAAAAATTATTAGTCTAATGATATATTTATTTATTTTTAGGGAAGGGTCTACAGGGTCTTCAGGGTCTTACTACTAGATCAGACTCTTAGTAATCTGCCTGTTTACAGCCTCCCAAGCAGTGCGCGCTACCACATTCAGTCTCAACTGCCATCTTAGCACACCCCAGGACCAGGGCTGGCACATTGGGCACAGGAATCGAACCTCCAGCCACTGTGCCTGTTTGCAGGCACTTTAATCTGCTGAGCTACTTGGTCAGCACAATTAATTTAATGATATAAACTTTCTAAAGGTTTTGGAAAGTTTAAAGGATTTTCTTGTTTATAACATCACTCTAAAAAACATTAAGAATTTATAAAATCTGAGATAAAAGTGTAAAATTAGCTTTTAACAAACTAACAATTTTTTAAAGAAATTTTAACATAAGAAGTGGCTAGTGCAAATACTCCATTGCTATAAAAGAAGGTAAATTCAAAGGGCCAGCAAGATAGCTCAGTGCGCTAAGCACCTGCTTAGGCAAGCTCAGGGACTGGGGTTTAATACTTGAAACCACATGCCACGCCAGACCCACACTCGGGCTCACTAAGCCAGTGATCCAGTCCAGGCATGGTGGTGTATATGTATAATCCCAGAGCTAGGGAGGCTGAAAAGAAGAGGATCACTACAAGTCCAAGCTGTGTAGTGAGACCCTGTACCAAATACAGGTAAAGAAAGAAAGAGAGAAAGAGAGAAAGAAAGAAAGAAAGAAAGAAAGAAAGAAAGAAAGAAAGAAAGAAAGAAAGAAAGAAAGAAAGAAAGAAAGAAAGAAAGAAAGAAAGAAAGAAATGTAAGGGGCTGGAGAGATAGCTCTGTGGCACAAATGCCTGCCTGGCAAGTGCAAGGTCATGAGTTTGAACCCCAGTCCCACAAAACAAAACAAACAAACAAACAAACAAAAAATCTCTTTGGGGCTGGGGAGATAGCTCTGAGGCACAAGTGCCTGCTGGGCAAGTGCAAGGTCGTGAGTTTGAACCCTGGTCCCACAAAAAAAAAAAAAAAAAAAAAAAAGAAAGAAATGTAAATTTGAGGCTTTCATAGGTAAACAGACATGACAAGAGACTATATTGTTAGGTGAAATAAATCAGACCCGCATATGTAAACATAGTATTGTCTTGCTAGTGTGAGAACCAGAAAGAGTAGATAAAATCTGAAAGGCCCAATAAATATTGTGAAAGGGAAAGAATCTGTTCAATGGGAAGGAAGAACTACAATGAGGAAAAGGACAAAACAAAGAATGGAGAAAAATATATTTATGTATATATGCAAGATGTTTTGACATTTTTTTTTTTCAAAACTGGGAATTGAACTCAGGACCTTGTACTTGCCAGGCAGGCGCTTGTGCCCCTGAGCTAAATGCAAGATATTTTGGATAACTGTACAACTTATTTCTGCTGGTCTACTGAAAGGAAGTTAATGCTTAAAAATCTTTTTATTCTTTTTAATTTCTTGTAATTTTTAAACCATTTTTTTCAGGTTTATATCTGATAACCTAAGCTACTAATTTGAAGGTAACATTATATAATACAACAGTCATTGTCAAATTCCTACTACTTTGTTCAATGAAATTTTGAATCTTTTCTAATGTTTTTTATTTTGCCATTTTGCATTGAGCTCACAGTTAGTGGAGGTTTCAGTCCATTCTGGCTGGCTCCAAGGCAGAGTGCTGCATGGCAGAGGGCAGCAGTTGATGGCCATGGAAAACAGCGAACAGCAAAGGGAGAGGCAGCAGCTACAGCACTAGAAGCCCCTCTCGCCTTCTTAGGGTGGGTAATCCCACATTTGGATTAAGAATTAATAACAGACTCTAGAAGCTGCTCCATGACTGCATGAAGCTTTGGGGGGACAACCAGACACAAACCATAACAGCAGCAAATATAGAAAAGATATTATCCAAAAGAGATGAAGCCAGAGAGCTGAAAAACACCTTTGCAACACTAATCTAATGTTATTTTTATTTCATTTTCGCTTCAAAAATAGATTATTATAGAAAAAATAAAGCACAATGCAGGAGAAAATGGCCACTATTTTTTTTCAGTGTCTAAGAAACAGCTTTTCCTATGCCTACAGAATTGGAACTATGCCCCATATGGCTGAAAATAAATGACTAATTTCTTGGGAAACAGGCTTAAGTGGAAGATTCTTTTGGTCAAGTAATTGCTTTTCTTAACCACCAGCTGCTGTCAGCTTACTCTCAAGGCCTCACTTGCCTGCCCCTCCTTCCATTGTCCCCTGCTGGCCTTAAGTGTTCCTTAAACCGAGTTTGTCCAGCCATTTGCAATATATTTCCTTTTCCCATACGATTGTCCTGAAGGAAGACAACAAGTGTGACTGTATTTTTTCTCTTTAAAACTTATCCCAAATAGAATCTATCTGAAGCCTTTAAAAATAGACTGTGAATACCATAGTCACATTTCATAAAGCAAAATTTCTACCACCTTTGAAAAACTCTCATCATGCTGTAGAAGATTTTTCATAAGCAACGATTTTTGTTTCATGTTTTTGTTAAAATTACACAAAACAATGTTTTCAATATAGTCACTAAGTAATTGAAATGTCAGTGAAAATGATGAATTTTAGAATATAAAGATCTTTTCTTTTTTATTCATTTTAATGAGAAAAAATAAAATAGCAACGAAACAGTTTCAAAACAAGTTAGTGGGATGGTTACAAATAATACTATACATATTGTTGTCTTCATAGCAGTTATTAGGAGGACAAGATGCAGAACTGATATCTTCTCTAAACAATATTACTACAAATTTTTATTCTCAATGAACTAGGAGAAAGTAGCTTCATATCTGTCCTAACTCTCTTGTGTATATACATGCATGTATTTTTTTCTTTTTAAAGTTTCTAATACTAGGAGAAAATATCATACCATGTCTTATAAGTAGATCGTAAGTGAGAGGTACAGTATCATTTGTGGGACTGAGCTACTGCTATTTCCTTGATATCTACCCTAAAGATCCAGACAGAATCATGACCCATAGGGTGCAGCAGAAATCCATTTATAGAATATGCTGATGGAAATATTTTGCTGCCGTATATAAAAGAATAGTTGAAAGCCTGCTTTAGTATACCTCTTTTTTTCTCCTGTGTTTAATTGTTTGCCCTATTTGGTGGGTTCTTTCCATTCTCCTTCATGGAGTTGTGGTCATTTTGATCCCTCTCTAGAATATCTTTTAGTAAACTGTGGAGGGTTGGCTTTGTCATCATGAAATTCTTGAGTTTTTTTTTTTTTTTTTTTGGCCCGGAAGTATTTCACTTCTCCATTGAACTTGAAGGACAGTTTTTCAGAGTATATCAGTCTGGATTGGAATTTGTTTTCTTGCAAAACTTGTAGTACTTTGCTCCATGCTCTTCTTGACTTGATGGTTTGTAAAGAGAAATCTGCTGTTATTCTGATGGGTTTTCCTTTAAATGTGATCTGTTTCTTTTCTCTAGCGGCTTTTAGTATACTATTCCTGTACTGAATTTCTGGGGTCTTGATTATTATATATCTGGATGAGGTTTTAATTGGGTTGATGTTATTGGAGTTCTATATACTTTGGTTGCCTGAATGTCAAATTGTTTCACCATGTTTGGGAAGTTTTCTGCCAGTGCCTCTGCCCATATTCTTTTTATATCATTTGCATTCACTCCTTCTTTCTCATTGATGCCTATTAGTCTTACATTGTTCATCTTTGCAGCATCTTGCAGATGTTGTATTATTTTCTTCTGCATCCTGTTTTTAAGAGATCTTTTCTTACCTCTTCAGTAGCTGCAGTGGTGTCTTTAAGTTCTGAAAGTCTATTTTCACTTTCGTTGTTATTCAGGTTTTAATGACCTGTATAGTACTTTGAATCAGTTCATGCATTCTATTACTTTCCTATATTGCTCATTCAAAGATTTCATCATTTTTTCTATTCTCTTCTATTTTTTATCAGTGACTTCTTTAGACGCACTTAGTGCTTCTTTTATTATAGTTATCATTTCTTTTGTACTTCAGAAATTATTTCTGATCTGATTTCCTCTATACCTTTATGCAGTTGTTTCTTTACTTCAAGTGCTATTATTTCAGAAATTTCAGATTTGTGATTTCCAATTTATTCTATGCTATTCTTCACTGCACTTGTTCTAGGTGGGCTCGGTGCCTGAGATCTGGATCTTCCAAGGTCAAAGTTGTCTAGGTGGGCTTGGCTTGAGACTGGCTGCTGAGCTCCATTTCTTCCTGCTGCAGCCCTTGGAGGTGAAGTGGTTGTGCCATGCCACTCTGGCAAGATGTTCTGCTCCTGGATCAGCTGGGTGGACCTTGTCTCTAGCTTCACTGCAGGAAGGTTTGCCACAGTTTTCTACACTGGACCTGTCTGTTGGTTGAAGTTCCACTCACATGTTGGGCCTGGTTACTGGGTTGTATGACTTTCCAGCAGACCCTGGGCAGTCTGACTCATATGTTGGGCCTAGTTGCTGGGTCAAACGAGTTGTAGTGGTCCCAGGCAGTCTCACTCACTCACCTTTTCTTCCTCTACTGACAAAGGCTATGTTCATTTCAGATCTCACCTGGCAGAGTTTTGTCAAGTCAACTTACTACCACAATGTCTAAGTTAGTAATTGTTAAAAGAAGCACTTTTAAGCAGTAGAATCCTTCTTTTTTTTCTTTCTCCCCTAACAAAACATTAATTCTACACTAAAACTTATACATGTGGTATGATAAAAAATTTAATGAATGTCTAAATTCTTTTAAAAAGTTCATGATAGGAAGAACCAACATCTTGAAGATGGCCATACTCCCAAAATTTTTATGGAGATTTAATGAAATCCAAATTGAAATACCACCAACATACCACAAAGACCTAGAGAAATCATTCCTAAAATTTATTTGGAACCAGGAAATACCTGGAATAGCAAAGGCAATCCTTGGCAACATAGATAAGGCAGGAGGCATTATAATTCCTGACTTAAAACTATACTACAAAGCTACTATGATAAAATCAGCATAGTGTTCACAAAAGATAGACCTAAGTATCAATGGAATAAATTAAAAGATGCAGAAACAACTATAAACACACTCAATCACCTTATCTTTGACAAAGGGCCAAATATGCTTCCTGGAGGAAAGACAGCCTCTTTAACAAATGGTGCTGGAAAAACTGGCTGTCTACATGCCAAAAACTAAAACTTGACATAGGTCTATTGGCATGCACTAAAGTCAATATGGATTAAAGATCTAAATATTAAAACAGAAGGGCCGGGCGTGGTGGCGCACGCCTGTAATCCCAGCACTCGGGAGGCTGAGGCAGGAGGATCGCTGTGAGTTCGAGACCAGCCTGGGCTACAAAAGTGAGCTCAAGGCCAGCCTGAACTGCACAGTGAGACCCTGTCTCAAAAAGACAAAAAAAATAAAAATAAAAATAAATAAATATTAAAACAGAAACACTAAATTGCCTGGAAGTAAAAGTAGGAGGAAATTTTGAAGACATTGGAGTAAGCAAACATTTCATGGACAAAGATCAAACTGCATGTGCAATACTTGAAAGAATTAACAACTGGGACCTCCTCTTACTGAGAAGCTTTGCATATCAAAACAAATTATGAACAAAGTGAAAGGAGAACCCACAAATTTTGAAAAAAATATTAACTAACAAGTACTCAGACAAAAGTCTTCTATCTAGAATTTATGAAGAACTAAAAAACATTAGACATAATACAAGTAGATATTAACAAACACATATGAAATGAACAAAAGAAATGTTTTACATGAAGTGTGTAAGATAGAAAGTCTAGATGGAATCTGAAAAGATTAAAAACAAAACATTAGGCTTTTGTAGACTTCACCTCTGTACTTTATATTTTAGCTCCTATCTGACAACCAGGTTTTCAGACCATATGCAAGCTCAACTTCTTTCTCCCAAGTGTTGTTATAGCTCATAAATAGCCACACAGACAGACAGACAGACACACACACACACACACACTTTTTAACTTCTTTGGTCAGGAATTTCTTAAAAGCATACTGGAAACCTATATCATGGACTGGTTTCTCCTTTAGGGGCTGTGGCAGCAAGGAGACTATAAGGTACCTATTAACATTTTCATGAATCACCAACATGCATGTCACCAATGGTATTGTTCTCACTTAAGTTTTGTTACTTGACCCATAGATCAAATGTTGCACTTGTACAGGGACCACTCACAACACCAGTCTTACAGGATCCTACAGAATGTGAAAGTTGTCATGTGTATAAACTAAACACATCTTTCAGCCTGTTAATTTACTCTGACACAAACCATTGCCAAGAAAATTATTGTAGTGATCATTAAAGGGATACCTAATAGAAATAATTTTTAAAAGCATTTCCCTAAATCAAAGTGTCTAAGAAGAAAGTATCAGTGAATTATGGTTTTACCAAGTTGGCAGTGGCAGGTGAAATTGATGATGAAATTTTTGCCTTAATCCAACAGACTGTCTTTCTCTCTTGTCCTGCCATGTTTTTAAAAGTTTTTCCACAAAACACGTGATAAAGGGTAGTCCATTAATTTACTCTGAACTCCAGAACATTACTATGACTTATTTGGAAGTGACTAAGAAGAGGGTCTCCAAATATGGTGCAATGCTTTCTAAATTTACAGTCTGATTTCTTGCTATAAGTTATGACTACCAAATGCTTCTGACCCTGGGTTGCCAGTTTGTGGTGTTCCTCAAAGTTAGCAATAATTTAACATGAGCACCAGGCAATAGTTCTCTGCAGTTCTGCTCATATTTACCACCTGACTCTTTTAAGGCATAACCTGAAAAAAATGTGAGAAACTAAACCTCTCTAACAGCAGATAAGTGGAGTCAAAGATAAAAGGCATCATTTGAACTCAGCCATTCTTTCTATTGCTTAAAAATTAAAACAAATGATTCAAATTCTGAGGCATATGTGGCCAAATTGTAAATATTTGTCTTTATTCAAAGCCTCTTTATTTTGTCTTCACATTTATAGAGCGATTTGATTTTAGGATATGATGATTATGTGACAGGACAAAAATAGGGAAAATGGTGCAGTGCTTCATCCAACCAACAACTGCTACATTCTGCTCAAAGGCAAGCTCTGAACTTGCTGCTGGAAATGCAGGGGCAGAGCCTCTGTGCCCTGGGATCTTGCAGTCTACTGAGCTGATCAAATATAGCACCACAGTAGGGATGAACAGGAAGCAATAGGTAGGTATAAGTTATGGTTACATCTAAAATGTCTCTCCAAAAGTATCATGTTCAGAGGTGAGGCCTGGTCAGAAGGGGTAGGTCAGTAGGGGTGACCTGGAAGTGTGTAGTCACACCTCAGGGCCCCCTCTCCACCTCCTGGTGCTGATGTGAGCTGATTTCCTCTGCCATACACGTTCACCACAACTCTGCTTCAGAGCCAGCTGACTGTGGACTGAGCTCATCAAACCTGCAAGCCAAAATAATCCTCTAAGCCTTTAAATCACAGGTGGTGGCTATTTTGTCCCAGTTATGAGAAATTTGGCCAACATCGATGTAAACAAAGACTCTGAGAAACAGGAGCAAAACTGAAAAGTGAAAGATGGACAGGAGCAATGCAATGTGTCATGTGGGGTTTTGGGGCTCATGCTAGGCTGAGGGGAGGAGCGAAAATGGCTCCAACAGGGCTCACCACCTCACAGGGACTTGTAGCAAAAGTGGCACCCACCCCCTGCTCTGCCACCTGCTCTGAATATAGCTCTGTGTAACCATCCCCACTGAAGTGATGTTATATTTTTCTACACAAAAGTAGCAAGTGATTGTCATGCCTTTTTCTATAAGTGTATTCACTTGAACTCAGGATAGACTACTTTAGAATAAAGATATTCAAAGGCAGTACGGAAACAATCTAGAAATTTGTTTTCCCTCACAGAGATTAGGCATCTCTAATCCACAATTTCCAGATCTGTAGCATTCCAAAATCTGAAACTTCCTGAGTACCACATATAGAAACTTTGACACCTGACCTCATGTGACAATTCGCAAGCAAAACTCAGGCATACTAAAAATATATATATAAGATTACTTTGAGGCTCTGTATATAAGGCATATACAAAACAAAAAAAATTTTGTGTTTAAACTTGAATCCATATTATTTGTATATTCTAATTTTATAAAAATCTGAAAACAAACAAACAAAACTCCAAAACCTTTCTGGTCCTGAGGCTTTCAGGTCTGGGACATTCAACATGACTAAGATTACGTGGGAAATGGTGCAACACTGGTAATGTGGCCCTGCCATCTCCAGTGTATTGCCCCATCGCTGAGTCCAAAGCCTCTCTGGCTAGTTTTACCCATGTCTCAATCTGTAGGACTAGGGTGGGGACCCATAAGTGTACATCTGTCATGTAGGTAGCCCAAGAAATGCACATAAGCACACCTTACTTCATGAGCACACAGCTGTGAGAACATAGTCATACAAACATTTTGTTATGGTGTCTAGTTGTCCCCGAAAGCCTTGGGCAGTCACTGGGGCAGGTTTCTAGAGTGCGGGTTGATTCATGAGCCAATGCTGAGATTATGGGTGTGAGCGCTCCCCTGCCCTGGGGCACAAAGCCTGAATGCAATATGCAGGAGGGAAAGAGGCTTGCTCTCTGCCCCTGCTCTTCCCTTTCCACTCTTGTTGTTTTGCTATTTTATGCTGCCATGAACTGCTGTCCTCTGCCATGTGCCACCCTGCCTTGGAGCCAGACAAGTATGGACTAGACTCCAATAACTGTGTGCTAAATAAACCGTCCCTTCCTTAATTTTAGGCTTCAGGTATTTTGTCCCAGCAATTAGAGAAAAGTAACTGAGATGCATGTCAAGATTCAGAGGAGGCTAAGAAACGCTAGCTGCTCCGTGCTATCATCAAAGAGGAGAGGAGGGAGATTGGTGGACATCCAGTGGTCTGTGCCACATGGGAGGAAGGGGAGGATGGTGGAGGGCAGGCCTCAGCCCGATCATACAAGGTCTTCTCCAAAGCAAAGACATACAATGCTAGTGTTTTAAAATGGGCCTTTACAAGCTAGGCATGGTGGTGCATGCTCTTAATTCAGCTACTCAGGAAGCTGAAACAGGAGGATCACAAGTTTGAGACCAGTCTTAGTGATAGACACCATCTCAAAATACAATTTTGAGAGGAACGGGGATGTAACTCACTGGCGGAGTGTGTTTGCTTAGTATGCATGAGGCTGTGAGTTCCATCTTTGATATTATAAGAAAAGGAGAAAGAAGAAAAACAGGGAAGGAGGGAAGGAGGGAGGTGCAAAGGGTGAGTTAAGGAAGAAAGGGTGAGGAAGGAGGAAGACTTTTCTTTTAGAAAAAAGGTTCCGTCAGTGTAAATACACACCAAGGGGGGCCCGGCGGGATGGCTCAGTGGCCTAAAGCGCCTGGTTGGGAAAGTTTGGGCGGCTTCAGGGACCACGGTTTGATCCCCGGCACCACATGCTGCGCCAGCCCTGCCCTCGGGGTGGGCTGAGCCGGTCATGAAAACGAGTGAATAAACAAAGGTTCTGAAACAAGAAAAAAAAAAAATAAATAAATAAATAAATAAAATAATCTTAAAAAAAAAAAATACACACCAAGGCTCTCCTGCCTCTGTCATTTGTCTATCAATGCCTCTTTTTTTTTTTTTTTTTTTTTTTTTTTACCAACAACATATATCTGCATAAAGACATCTGAATCAGGGTCTTTGAAGAACCTATTGCCTAACAACCCACATTTTAATAAAAAAAATTTCCTGCAATTGTGGATGGAAACCTAAGCTATCTTGCATTATTCAGCTTCTATGCCAGCAAGGACTGTAGGACCTTGCTCTGAGTTTGCAGACTGCCACCCATGTCTCAACAGAAGATGCCTTACGAGGTTCGGAGGTTGTTGTGCACATCTAGGTTTGTGCATACAAATGCACCCCCAACATCTGTCCAGGTGAAAGAAAAACACTCACAACGATGGTCAAGTCCTACCATGAGGCTCTTGGAGTAGCAGCAGATGAGGCCACAGATGCAGGGTGCTTTGTCTGTCTGCTCAGGCCATGAGGCCTGACAAATGAAGCCAGCACTGTAAATTCTGTTTATGTTTGAAAACACAGAAGCCAAAGACAACACCAACTGTCTGAGTTAGTTTGATGTATAAGAATATGACTTGAATTTAGTGAGGTTGGGTATAAAGAGGAGCAAGCTAGAAATCTAGCTCACAGTAGAATTCTACTCTAAATATCCACAAGTTACAAGGGATTTCCCTACCCTACAACAAGGGTGTTCTGTCTCTATAAATCTTTGTGGAAATGATTATCTTTGTTATATAATTGATGAGGACAAAGAGTCCAGGAAGCTGGGAGACTGGCAGCCAAATCTGGGATTCAGCCTGCATGTTTGACACCAAATGCTCAATTTCCATATCTTATGTCATTCACTCATTAGTCTCCCTCAGATTTTCAATTTTCTAAATTTGATTGTGATAGTTTTGGGACATCTGTTTGTTTATACCAAATTTATACATATCTATACCAGCTAAAATTATTTTCTTTCTACATCTATTTAAATTTGCACAAAAGATTCTCAATCTTGAAAATTCAGCCAATGATAGCTTCAGTGCTTATGAAGTATCTGTCTTTACATCTGTTGTACTTTTGTTTATGTTCACTATGTGTCAGTCAGCTTCATTTTATTGAAACAAATGCCTGAAGCCATCAGTATATAAGAAGAAAAGGTTCCTTTAGCTCACAATTCAGGGATTCTAGGGCATGACAATTGGTTTTATTGCTTTGGGCCTGTGGAAACAATACATATTATGGAAAATGATGACAGTAGAGCAAGTTGCCCTGCCTCATGGGTGGGAAGCTAAGGACAGCAAGCAGGAAAACCTGGGGTCCCACAAGTCCCACCCCACACACATTGACCTCAATGACTTCAGGACCACACATGAAGCTCCACTTTCTAAAGTTTCTACCAGCTGCCCGTAGCACTCTGTTGGGGGTGGGACCTCAATCTTTGTGTCTGTGAGGTGCATGGAACATATAAGCTATGCTATCACACCATTCTTTTTAGATAACAAGTGAATCTTTCAGGATTTCAAGAAAAAGAAAAAACACAGTGTTTTAATTATTTTCTGTCGTTGCTGGGACAAATACCCAACACACAAGCTTAGAGGTAGAAAGGTTTAGCTCACAGTTTCTGGAGGTTTTAAAACACTGCCCTGACTTTACAGGGACTGATGGAGGGGCTGGGGCGCTGCCATGTCCAGGATAATCTGTTCCATGCCTCTGTGTGAACCCTCCACCTGGTGTGTGTGTGTATGGGGGGGCTCTGACAGCATGTGCTGACAGTTTAATGGTTAGCTCCTCTCTTGGCCACGCCGCCTCAAGCTCCGCCCCTCAAGCTGCGTGCTTGATAGTCTCACCCCTTGAGCTGTGCACTTGACAGCCCAATGATTTACATGAGGCTTTGGGGAGACAACTAGATAGAAACCATAACATTCCTCCCCTGGACCCCCAAAGTTTCATGTATAACCCTTCCAGCAGAAGGCACTTTAGTCCATCTCTAAAAGTTGCCCAAGTCCCAGTAGTTTCAGCATTGCTGAAAAGTCCAAGTCCCAAGTTTCCTCCAGATCCAAGGCAAACTCTCCACTGTGAGCACCTACAGAAATGAAAAATTACATACATTGAACATTCAAAGGCACAAGATAAACATTGCCCTTCTAAAAGGTATACACAGGACAACTCAAACCACTGGGGCCAAAACAAGCCCTAGCCCAAAACCTAGCAGAGCAAATATTAAGTCCTCTAGTTCTATGTGGAATATCCAAAGCAATCTGTGGCAGATTGTAAGCTCCATGTGGCTCTACCCCAATGGCATTCTTGGTGGTAGCTCCTACAGCTTCTCTCTTAGGCCAGCTATGCTCCTTCTGTGCAGTTTTCCTTTGATGATCCACATCCCTGGTTTTTCCAAACTTCTGGGGTTTCCACAGAGTAGGCTTCTCACTCATAGCTGCACACATTGCCCTCCCTGGGGCACACTGCCTGGCCTCCCAGGCCTTCTTCTGAAATTGAAGAAAAAGCCTTCTTAACCTCAGAATTCCTGCATTCTACATGCACCTAAAACCAGCACCACATGGATGATGCCAAGATCTGCTGCCAGCTGGAGCAATAGTCAGGCTTCCTTCTCTCTTAGCTGTAGGGCCCAAGTGTCTGGATTTCTGGACACTCTAACCCTGATTCCAAAGAGCAAATTCTTTATGCTAGTGCCATTCTATGACCTGGTGTGGCTGCCGCCTCTATTCTGGAACCTGGTGTGGCTGTTGCTTCCATTCTGGAACATGGGGCCCTGCAGCTTTCTGCTCAAAGCAAAGTCCCTCACCCTTGTGCTTCCGAGGCTGCAAAGGGCAAGAACCTGCCATCTCCTGTGATGCTCTCAGGACATCTTTGCTACTCTCTTGTTCCTCCTGCACAATGGAGATGTTAGCTCTGTCTTTGTAGTCCACAGCCTTGTTGGCACTTTCTTTCTGGCCAAATTCACAACATTTTAAATTATGCTGCTGGGCTCTTTGCTCTCCATTGTCAACATATATTTGACTAAGAGCCCCCAGTAATAGCCATGCCACTGCCCCAATATTTGACTGCCTTGAAATTTCCTTTGAAAAACTAATTAGTCCACCATATTTAATTTCAATCTCAAGCAGTCTCTAAACATGGGCAAAATTCTGCCAAAGTATGGGCCAAGCCCAAACACAAATGAAACAGAAATGCAGTCCTTCTTCCCAGCAGAAACTTCCCCAGCCTGGTCTTTATAGGTTGGCTTTCTATCAGTTTTCTGGTCTGAGCTCTTACCAGAACCTCCCCTACAGAAGTGTCAAAACTGTTCCAGTGCTTTACTTATAGGTGACATCGCCAAACCTTTCCTATTTCTTCCCATAAGCCATTCCCAAAAGCTTGTTATCCACATCATCAGGTACAGCACAGCAACGACCCCACTCTCCTGGTACCAAATTTTGTTTTACTTATATTATGGCTTATGTCTAGTTGTCCCCCCAAAGCCTCATGGAGTCATTGGGCAGGGACTTCTAGAGTTTGAGACTTGATCCTTGATCCCTGGGATTATGGGTTTTAGTACTTCTGGGATTATGGGTGTAGCCTATGGCGGGGAGCTAAGGCGGAGAGCCTGAATGTAATATAAAGAGAGACAGAGAGACAGACTGGAGCTCTAGCTGTTGCTGCTGCTCTGCTGCCCTGATTGACTGGCTGCCTCTGCTGCCATTTTGCTGCTGTTCTGCCTCCATGAACTGGATGCTCTCCACCCTGCTCCACTCAGCCTTGAGCTAGCTGAATATGGACTGAAACCTCTACGAACTGTGAGCTAAATAAACCTTTCCTTCCTTCATTTTGAGTGTCGGGTATTTGTCCCAGCAACGAGCAAAAAGTAACTAAAACAGAACTTGGTACCAGAGAAGTGGGGTTGTTGCTGTGACTATACCTGACAATGTGGATTATAAGCTTTTGGAAATGGCTTACGGGAAGAGATAGGAAAGGTTCAGAGATGTCGGCTAAAAACAAAGCAGTAGAATGGCTTCGGCTGTTCAGCTTGGGCGATTTTGGTCAGAGCTTAGACCAGAAGACTGACAGAAGGCCTGCCTGTAAAGATCAGGCTGAGGCGGTTTCTGCTGGAAAAAAGGACAGCATTGGTCATTGGACTCCAGATGATTTGTGCTATGGATTGGCTGAAAGTCTTTCGGAATTTTGCTCCTGCCCAGAGACTTTGCCTAAGACTGAGATTAAGCATGGCGGACTGATTAATCTTTCAAGAGACATTTCAAAGCAGCAAACTATTGGGGCGGTGGCATGGTTGTTATTAGCAGCTTTTAGCCAGATTTATGTTGAAAATCAAGAGAAAAGAGCCAAGCAGGATGATTTAAAATGTGAGTTTGGCCAGAAAGGAAACACCAGGAGAGCTGTGGACTGCAAAGATGGAGCTGAGAGGATTTCCATTGCTGGGAAGGAACCAGCGAATGGAAAAGATGGCCTGAGGGCATCACAAGAGGTGGCAGCTGTCT
>PVJA010008767.1:0-63208 GCA_004027025.1 Myocastor coypus
AAAAAAAAAAAAAAAAAAAAAAAAAAAAAAAAAAAAAAAAAAAAAAAAAAAAAAAAAAAAAAAAAAAAAAAAAAAAAAAAAAAAAAAAAAAAAAAAAAGTAGATTGTAAATCAAAGATATGAATCATAAAAATATAATTCAACAATATTGAGAAAATTAAATATTAATTAATTAAAATTTAAATAGTTCAAAACAGTATTCCAAAATTCAGATCAAATCGTGAGTTCAGCTTAGATAGCCAGGCTCTTGATGGAGTTGTCCTGGATCTTGGCCACCAGGTTGGTGATGCAGAAAAGGTATTGTTCACAGTGTGTTCTTTCTAGTTGTGCTAGGGTCAGTGGCAGAGGTGTAGCAGAGGAGCCTCCTGACCTCCTTCATGCCCTACACATAAGTGGTACCAGGTTGAGCTTGGTGTAGCTGGCAGGATCTGCTATCTGCTATTTCCCATGGGCCTGGCAACAATTGGGTAGCACTGCCTGCTCCTTTGGGAATGGTGGCATGGAGTTCTTGTCCAAGGACCTCATATTTGTGACCCCACTGTGGTTCCTGGCCACTGTCTGGGTTTTCCCTGTCATGTGTTCCACTTACTCATGAAGGGTCTTCCAGGATAGGGAAGCAGAGATACTCAGTGGGCCTCTGGAAGCAGGGGTGCATCTGGGTATGATCTGTGGACTCCTTGTTGGTCTGTAATGGCACCTCTTTGACTTGTAGTGCATATTACACTGGCTATTAGGTCTGGGGTCAAGGGAACAGTCCTTAACAGTCAATCTCTCTCTCTCTCTGGTTGCTCAAATGTTGGCATTGACTATGCCAGGCTGGGTGATCATCTCCCCTGAAAGTGAGCACCGACCTCCCTCTGTTTAGTCAGGATGGATGTCCATGAGGCTTTCTCTGAGAGCACCCCTAAAAGATGTCTCTAGAAGCTTCTCCAGGGAAGGTGAGGGTTCTCCAGATCATCCTGGAAACCTGCTCTCTGGGTGCCGCACACTTGCCTTGCTGGGGACTTTCAGGCAAGCCCATCTGCCTCTGCGGCCTTCACCGCCCCTTCAGTGTCGTGTCTCTATCTGGGGGTGCTTACCATGAGACAGGGTGTGTTACTAGGTTTTCTTTATAATTTTAATCCATATAGCATCTTTATGAGAAAGGTGCTCTTATCACCTCCATTGTACAGAGTACGACATAGAGGATTAGAAAGACCACAGAAGCTCCCAAAGTTTAATTTCAGAATCAGCATGGTTTGCTGCTACACTATTTGGGTAGTAGAGTAAAATAAGCTTTCATTGACTTTTTACTGTTACTTACTCTGGGTGGTAGCAGGGCTTCTCCACAGGCCAGGGAATTCCTCTTATAGTATCACTACAATTTCAATTTTGCTTCCTCACATCGCTGGAGGAATCCAAAGGAAGATGCCTACATTTACTCCAGTTCCATATGGCTAAGGAATAGAGATGAAAAAGTGTGACTCTTCCATGTTATTTTGTACTTTCTAAAAAGAAAACTCGGTGTTAGATCACCAGTTTAACTGTTAGGCTATGTCTTATAATCTAGGCTTTTCAATTCTTAAGCAAAAATGATTAGGGAAAAATTAAAGTATGGCAATGAGTATAGGTTGTCTCCCTCAAGCACTGTGTTCTGCTATTCCTTATCTAGGCTTTGGCTTTATTTACTTGTTTATACTTTATAAGTGATTCCAAGCACTGTAAAGCTCTTTTGACTATGAAGACTTCCAAAAACGAAAACTAGCCCCTGGAAGTTTTGGTGTATGCATATTTTTTTTTTTGTTGTTGTTGTTGTCATTGTTGTTTTGAGACAGGGTCTTGCTATGTAGTTTGGGCTGGGCTTGAGCTCACTGCATAGTTCAGATTGGTCTTTTTTTTTTGTCTTTTTGAAACAGGATCATGCTGTGCAGTTCAAGCTGGCCATGAGCTCACTTTTGTAGCACAGGCTGGTCTTGAACTCACACTGATCCTCCTGCCTGAGCCTCCCAAGTGCTGGGATTATAGGTGAGTACCACCATGCCCGGCTCAGACTGGCTTTGAATTTACTGTGATCTTCCTGCTTCAGCCTCTTGAGTGTCGGGATTATAGGTGTGCACAACCATGCTTGGCTTGCTGTAGATACATTTTTAAGGAAGTGATTCTTTTGGCATTTCTACTTTTTGTTTACAGTAATTCAAAAGCGACTTCTCTCTTTTTTTTTTTTTTTATCCATCCACTCCTCTATCTGCTGAGCTATTCTTTCCCTTAACAATGATTTAACCTTCTCTTTATGACTTCCATTGCTTTACACGCACATAGCACTCTGCAAAGAACACGTGGCTTTTCACTTAGAAAATGTAAGAGTAAAGATATATGTACCTCGTGTGACACAGAAAGTATTTCTTCAATGTTTGCAGAATTGTATTACCCTCTTAGGGCCAAACTTTTCTTCTGTCTTTTTAAAACTAGCTTTGCCCTCCCTCCAGAGCATCACAGGACACTTAAAAATCACAGTGAGTCAGTAATTTCATGAGTCTGAAAGAAGATTAATTAAAAAGATAAACTAGGTAAACCTCATACAAATAATCAGAATGCTTCGCTGTCACAGTTACAGCGATATGGCTGGATTTATCCCAACCCATGTGGAGCACTTAATTTCTTCGTCCCATGTGTTATCTCCGTCATCCTCTCACTACTCCTCTTTGGTATTCCACCCATGGCTCTGATGTCCCTTGCTTTCTAGATGGGAAAACTGAGCACCGGCATGGGCTAGCTGCTTGAGCCACATCCCAGGGCATGTCAGGAACAGATGTGGGAGGAGATGAAATGCTGCAGATTTTTGTAATTTTCATCACAAGATATCATTATCACCAGGAAACCATACATACCATTTATTGATCCCTTATTAAACATCAAGAATTTGTCTGCACTATGCTTTCCCCAAATCTTTATTCTGAAAATTTTCAGAATATGTAGAGAGCTGTGGAAATATACAACAAAACGCCAGTTCCCTAGTTGCTGTTTTACACCCAGTTTCACATTTTTGCTGTCTATCTTTGGCAACAGAATGAATAATTTATAAAAAATAAATTTATTTCTCGTAGTGCCAGGGACTAGGAAGTCCAAGATCAAGGTAGAGTACCTTCTTGCTATGTCTTTCCATGGGAAAAAGTTGGTGGTGCTGGTGGGAACACTCATGCATTCCTCAGACCCCTGCTTCTCAGTGGCAGCCACCCATTCATGAGGGCAGAGTCCTAGGACTCAGTCACTTCTTAAAGGTCATGCCTGTCAGTAGTCTGACATGGGGCTGCTTTCCTGCACATGGACGTTGGAGGACACCCCAAGGCATGTTCAGCTTCTCCCTATTTTCTCAATAAAAGTCCTCTCTGCTTGCTTCATCTTTCCTCTCCCCCCTTCCGTACAGTTCTTTCTTTCAGTCCATGATCTAGTCAAGAATAATCACACACTGGATTAACTTTTCATGTTTCTTTAATCTCTTTGATCCAGAACAGCCTCCACCTCTTTCCTCCTCTCCCCTCTCCTCCCCTCCCTTCCCCTCCCTTCCCCTTCCTTTCCCTCCCCTCCCCTGCCCTCCATTCCCTTCCCTTCCCTTCCCCTCCCCTCCCCTGCCCTCCCTTCCCCTCTCCCCTCACTTCTCCCCTTCCCTTCCCTCCCCCTCCCCTGTCCCCTGCCCTGCCCTGCCCTGCCCTGCCCTCCTCTTCCCTGCCCTCCCCTCCCTTTTCCTCTTCTTGACATCGGCTGTTTCAAGGAGCCCCAGTGAGTCGTTCTGAGAAGCACCCTCCACTAGAATCAATGTAATGCTTCCTTGTGGAGAGATTCAAGTTAAATATTGTCAAGAAACTGATGGCTGTTATTTTCTCAGCTTGTCACATCAGGGGTCACAGAACGCCAGGTGTCCCTTGATGACGCTGTTACTGTCACTTGGCTAAGGCTGTTTATGCCAGGATTCTGCAATGTAGCACTACCATTTCCTCTGTAATTAATAAGTGCTCTGGGGAGAGGTATTTTGGGGTGATGTGGCCATCACTCACTAGTCTTCATCCAGCAGCTTCGGCAGCCACAGGTGAGAATTGTGTATCGTAAAACTTTTCCACTGATCCCGTCAGTAGTTACTGGAATTACCTGTGCAGTCATAGAGGCACATTCTGAGAAATACATTTCACCATCGTGGGCACAAAGCACAAGTTACATACACAAGACAGAACAGCTATGATATCACCGGGCGACATAACCCTATGAGACCTTTGTCGTACATGTGACCTATTACTGACTGAAAGGAACTGCGTCTCAGAGAAATAAAGACACTAGCTCAGCATCCTATTGCTACTAAGGGGCAGAACGGGGCTTCCAACCAGGTCTGCCTGTCTCTAATGCGTGTACTCTCACTGCTTACTGCACTATACAATTAGGAGGATGAATATCATGGTTTTTGCTCCAGGCAAGACAAGAAAAACATGACATTTATATCATATAAGGGACAATTTATTTCATCTTTCAGTTTCTTCTTTCCTCCTCCCTAAGCATGCCCCCCACAAGCTTGATGTCTCTCAGTTTATTTCTACTATCTAAAACATGGTGAATAGATTATGCTTCTGTCCTCCCGTTTTCCCCTCTCTCTCCTTCCCTACCTCTTTCCTATGCCATGAAATTCTGTTGGATTTGACTCCAAGGAGCCCAGACCCCTTACCGTTGACCATTTTGAATGACACAGTTACATTCAGTTTGGGTCTTTCAAATACAAGAAAGGCTACTACATAAATCCGTAGAGCAACTGCAGTAAACTCATTTCTGGGTTCTCATAGAGGGGCACTTGCAAGGCCTAGAGATGAGAGTGTATTTTCTTATTTGAATTAAATTTACACTCAAGAATTGGATTAAACCTGATATCAATACTGGAAGGGCAGGCCCGGCAGGGTGGTTCAGTGGTCTAAAGTGCCTGCTTAGGAAAGCTTAGGTGGCTGCAGGGACCGCGGTTCAATCCCTGGCACCACATGCTGTGCCAGGCCTGCCCTCAGGGTAGGCTGAGCCGGCCATAAAAATACATAAACAAACAACTATTGTAAAAAAAAAATACTGGAAGGGCTTACCTAGCCCCACTCCTGTCCTTTGTATGTGAATTATACTATGGTAAGTGAGCTGTTTTGGGTCACAGCTGGTGACCCACAGATACGGAGACTCTGGATTCCATGATTTTATGCTACAATGGAACCATTCAGGTTATGCTCTGGTTTAATCCTCACCCTGGGCCAATCTCACCAACCTGCTTGTCCAGCCCTTGGGCCTTCTGCCACTCTGTCTGACCCCTTCAGTTCTTCAGTTTGTCCTTTGTAGGCACTGACTGCTCCCTCCCCCTTACTTTCGTTCACTAGATTTTCATCATTGTTCACTATAACCAAAGTTTATTATCCCACTACCATGTGCTAGATACAGAGGGCACAAAACAAAACAAAATAAAGCAAAACAGTGTCAGCCTTTAAAGAGGTGCCATTTAGGTGGGGTAGAATAGTTATGTTTCTCATTATTAGGATGACATAGCTAATACTCAAAGCTAAAGGAGGAAAGACTTCTTTTAGCTCACATTTGTAGCATTCAGTCCATAATTGATGGGCTGCAAGGCAGGGTGGAATGGCAGAGGAGAAACAGTCCATGGCAGGGCAGGCAGGAGACCAGGAGGAGCAGCTGTGAGCTTCCTTATCCACTTTATCCTATTCCGTCTATCAGCCTTTTGGGTGGTTTTACCCACACCTGAGGTGGGCCTTTCTATTATTACCTACAACCAGAACCATGCTAAGCCAACTACTGGACTAATTTAGTACTGCATACCCTTAATCCCACATCACATAGCCTCATTACAGCCAGTTCCCAAAAGCCGTGTTTGTGAAAATAAAGGAAGCTGTGGGTGCACATCTGGATACATATCATAATCATAGTCATCTCTTGCATCCACAAGGAATTCCTTCTAGGTCCTGTTGGTCACTGTTCCATTACTGGAATAAAATGCCTGACATTCACAACTCAAAGGAGGAGAAGTCTGGTTCGCAGTTTCATGAAGGTTCGGGCCCTAACAGGCTGTCCCTGAGGCAGGAGCGTTATAGCGAAGGGCTTAGTAGCAGAAAGCTGCTTACCTCATGGAGACTAGGAAGCAGCAGTAAAGGAAAAGAGCCCAAGAAAAGATGTACCCCTCAAAGGCATATTCCAGGGACCCCCTCCCTTTAATTAAGCCTCATCTCCTAATAGCCCATTGAGCCCCTTGGTCTAATTACCTCCCAGATGCCTCACCTCTCAGTGTGTAAGTCTTCTGGGGAATATTTTTTATCCAAATCATAACACATGCTCCTCTTCAGACTCAAGTACCTTATATAAAAATGTGTTCACTTTTAACCTCTGCACATGCTGTTCCACACACTTTGGATCACGTGCAGATTACAGTCACACCCTGGTACTCTGCTGCTTTAACTCATCCAATTTGGTACTCAATGCATTTTGACTTCAAAATTTTGTCTTGCACTCATCCTTTGTTTGGTACTTATTGTTTTGAGTATTTATCACACTCAGAAACAATGATAAGTTTATAACATATAATATAGCGTCATGCTACACTATGTGGTTTGGGGAATAAGGACAAGAAAGAAAAAAAGCTTAATTGTGTTAAGTGCAAATGTCACTTCTTTATTGAATATTTTTGGTTCCCGATTGGTTGTATCCACCAATGCTGAACCCATGGATACAGGGATGAGTGGTAGGTATAACAGCATGATGTACTCTGTTAAGTACTAGAGAAATGGTGCTCATCTAGTGTTCCCAAGATGCAAGGCACGGGTGCTTTGAAGTTATGTGGCTACTGGGAGTTTGCTGCAGAGGTAGGACCTCTGAAGGAAAAGAAGGCGAAGTACAGGAAGAAAGGGTAAGACTTGTGGAAAGTACAAAGGGGACACTGGGGAAGAGGGGGAGGCTGGGAACCCACCCTGCCACGGACTGTGGGGAGTTGGTATGGCTGGGCTGTAAGGGCTGCTGGCTGGCTGCTCAACTCATTATAGGTTTAGTGAGAGCTGAGGCCTCACCCGGGGCCATCCAGTATCCAAAGTGTCTTGTGCTTATGGACAGGTATGAAAGCTGGGGGAACAGGGAGGACACTGAGAAGTCAGGACATGATAGCTTGGGGGCACTTATTGCAGCTCCAGCCACAGGAGGCCCTGGGACCTTCCCTCTTGCTGCTGAGCACACTGCATGATGGACCTTCATCAGAGGTTCTGTACCAAGCCCAGATCGTATTCACGCAAGGGAATAATCACAGCACAAGCTGGCAGGAAGGAGTATGCCTTGTTGATTAGAGCAAGGGCTAGGCAATGAAAACTGCTGGCTGCTTTTTGCCGTCCCTGTGCCTGACTGACCACACAGTTCAGACCTATTAGGAAACATCTGCATATCTGTCAGTGAGTCATGGAATGGCTTCAGACAGCATGGCTCGGGGCTGTGCTAGAGCTCCCAGGTGAGGCCTTCAGTGAAAGACATTTTATCATGCCAGACTATTTATGGATTATCTACTTAATCCTCACACTGACATAAATAATTAAGTATGTACTATTGAGATTTCTATCTTAGCTGGGCTTGGTAGTACTCACCTGTACTATTACCTATTCAGGTGGCCAAGCCAAGAAGATTGCAAGTTTGGGTCCAGCCTGGGAAACAGAGTGAGACTAAACCAAAAGTCAGCATAGTGAGACTAAAAGCAGAAAAAAAAAAAAAAAAAAAAAAAAAAAAAAAAAAAAAAAAAAAAAAAAAAAGATTCCTGTTCTGTACAGCAAGAATCAAAAGCTCAGAGGAAGTGAGTCACTTGCCCAAGGTCACATGTCTAATAAAGAGTTCAATTCAGTAATTGGACAGAGTGATTTCTGAGCTCACATCCCTACACACGAAGCAAAATTGCTTCCTAGTTGCAGAAGGATGTGATTTAGACTGAGTTCTAGCACTTGTTATAATTTGTCATCCTGCTGTACGTTCACTTTGTATTCATTAGATTACAAGCTCCAGAAGGGTGGTAAGCAGGCCAGTCTTACTCATCCTGAGCCCTGGGGCTCCCAGCATCCTTGGTGTGCAGCAGATGGTTTGTACCATTTTAGGTTGAGGGAGCAGCTATGGATCAGGCCACGTCACCTGTTTGGTGTTTTTCAGATCATATCAGCAGGCGAAATCAATGAATACAAGCCACACTTTGGATCTGTGCTCCGGCATGTGAGGTCTCTGTGCTCCAGGAATGGGCTTTCGGGAGGTTGGCGGAGTTCCTGCCTTTGCCCTAGCTCACATCTCCTGTAAAATGCACTTATTCTGTGATTTGCTTACTTGACTTATCTTTGAGGAACACCTACAACACTGCTACAGATACTACTCCATGCAGGACAGTACAAAATAGAAAGAAACATCTTCTAACATATAGAATTTGCATTCCACTGGAGGGATGAACCATTGATGATAAATAAGTAAAATATACAATGTATGGGACAGAATACATGCTTAGGAAGGAAGATAAAATGTCAAGGATATAGGTGGCCAGTAAAGTGTTAGACTATTTTCTGTTACCATAATGAAATGCCTGAGACCAGATAATTTATAGAGAAAAGAGATTTATTTAGCTTGGGTGTATTTTTCTTTTCAGTTTTTTAAGATCGAGTACATGTTTGCAATACACAGTGATTACATTCATGGTGGGGAGCTGTGCATAACACAACTCATTTCCCTCCTGCTCAGTGTCTCCTGCCATACTTTTAGAGGCTGAAAGTCTAAGGGCTATGGTGCTGGTGAGACCATTGCAACACTGGGTGACAGAGAGACTGGGGTCTGATGAGAACTACACAAATCCCTCTTAAGGCTGCACCCCAGCAACCTAATAACCTCTCACTGAGCCCCACCTCTTAAATGTCTCAGTATCCCTTAACATTACCATACTGGGACAAACTTTCCAACATATGAAACAGTGGGGGACACACTTAGACCATGTTAAGTCATAGCACAACATGACAAAGGACCAGAAACAAATACTTCAGGATGGCACTTTCCAGGCAAGCAACAGCCAGGGCAGATGCCTGGGCAGAAGTACACTGCATGTTGAAGGAAGTGAAGGAGGGGTGAAGATTGGAAGTGACTGGGGTGTGAAGGTAGTGTGATTGGGGAAGGGTTTGGAGGAGACTTGGAGTCTTATAGGCTTTGCACTGAAGGAGGCAGGAAGCCACTGAAGGGTGTTAGTAGGTGACAGGAATATTCTGATTTCCGCTGTCAGCCCTGGACATGCCAGCTACAGGCTCATCAATCTCTGGCGCCATCCGGAGGCTCTCCAAGCCTGGACCAGAGCTATGTCAGAGAGAAGCCCTCTCTGACCTTCCCATGAGAAGATAGGGATAAATTAATAAGATGAGAAGACTCTATGGAGCTTAAACTTATTAATGCACTCTTCATAACCTCAATCTACAAAAGATCAAAGTAAGTTATGAATTAATAATTTTTGTTGGGGTGACTTGGGGGAATAATTCAACCTCCAACTGATTTTAGCCTAGACTCAACAAGTCAAAGTTTCAATCATATTAACCCAGATAATCTCTGGTCAATAAATGAAGTTACCTTAGAGATAACAGTACAGTCTTATTTTAGAGTTCATATCGACAATAAGGTTTACAACTTCAATGCTGGGTCAGGTCTCCCAAATAGGGCAACTGCTATTAAAGGTTCATTTGTTCAACAATTAAAGTCCTACGTGATCTGAGTTCAGACTGGAGCAATCCAGGTTGGTTTCTATCTATTCAAAAATTTTCCCCATACAAAAGGAAAAGAGAAATAAGGCCAACTAATCAATCACTACTTAAAGGCCAAAGGATGACAACATAAGACAAGGGTTTGTTAAGGTGGCAGAGCTTGGTAATTGCATAAAACTTAAAACCTTACTCCCAGAGGTTCAGCTCCTCTCCTTAAAGGTTAATGTACATGATTATCTTTTCCTTTTAATTATCCCAATCTTTCTAGCCATAGCATTTCTAACCCTAATAGAATGAAAAATATTTAGATATATACAACTATGCAAAGGACATCATAGGTCCTTATGGGATTTTGCAATCAATTGCAGATGCACTCAAATTATTTATTAAAGACCCATTAACACGCTTCAACATCATCAATCCTAGTATTTACTATTATCTCATTACTAGCTCTAACACTTACATTATCCATATGAATCTCTGTTCTAACATCACAATCCCTTATCAATATAAATCTGGGAGCCCTATTATATATACAGCCTTGTTGTATATTCTATCTTGTGATCTGGATGAGCATCAAATTCTAAGCCCAAACCATCTTCTATGAAGTTATTCTCTTTGCCATTCTTCTCCTAAATGGATCATTCATCCCACCAACTCTAATAACCCCCCAAAACATCTGACTAATCATACACACCTTACTTCTAGCTATGATATGATTTATATCCACCCTTACAGAAACAAACCTAGCCCGTTTTAATCTAACTGAAGGAGAATCAGAACTGGTATCAGGATTTAACATTAACTACATTGCAGGTCCATTCACCTTATCTTATTCTTTTTTTTTTTTTCCCCATGTCCACTTCCATCTTTTTTTTTTTTTTTTTTAGGGTCTCACTAGTGAGTCATAGTGATCTTCCTGTTTGTACCTCCCAAGGGCTGGGATTACAGACGCGCACCACCACGCCCAGTATCACTGGCTCAGCACACTCTAGAGCGGGGGCCGCATGGCACAAAGGGCCAGGAACTGAACCCTGGCCCCTGTGCTTCCTCTAAACAAGCACTAAATCCGCTGAGCTATACCGCCAGCCCTTCACATTATTTTTATAGCTGAATATATAAATATTCTCATAGTAAAGGCCCTCACAGCAATTATTTTTCTTAACACTATACCAACTACTATAATCCCAGAAAACTTTTCAATAAATTTTAGGATCAAAACACTTGCTAAGGGGCTGGGGAGATAGCTCTGTGGCACAAAGTGCCTGCCTGGCAAGTGCAAGGTCATGAGTTTGAACCCCGGTCCCCCCAAAACAAAACAAAACAAAACAAAACAAAATACTTGCTAAAGCAAGTTAAAATTACCTATTCATATGAATCCAAGCCTCATACCCATGATTTCATTATGATCAACTTACACATCTCCTATGAAAAAACTTTCTACTTTTAACCCTCTCTGCGTATGCCATATCTCCATACCCATTTTTATATGCAGCATCCCCCCACAAATAATCTAGAAATATGTCTAAAAAAGTCGCTTTGATAGAGCAAAACATAGATGTTTAAGCCTTCTTATTTCTAGAAGAATACAAGTTAAACCTACTCCAAAGAAGTCAAAATTCTCCATGCTATCCTTACACTCTGTTCTATTAGTAAAGTCAGCTAAATAAGTTATCAGACCCATGCCCCCAAAATATTGGTTAATTCCATAATTAATCTTTCCATACTAATTAACACCATTATGATAACAGTCATTTACACCATGCTAACTGTAGGCACACTAATTACCTTACTCAGCTCCCATTGACTATTAGTATGAATTTGTCTAGAAATAAGTACACTAGCTATCATCCCTATTCTGACAAATAAAGCTAATCCCTGATCAATAGAAGCCACAACAAAGTACTTTCTAAATAGAAGCAACCACATCAATAATCTTATTAATATCTACTATTTTTTTTTGTCTTTTTGAGACAGGGTCTCACTATGCAGTTGAGGCTGGCCTTGAGCTCATTTTTGTAGCCCAGGCTGGTCTCGAACTCGCACCGATCCTCCTGCCTCAGCCTCCTGAGTGCTGGGATTACAGGCGTGTGCCACCATGCCCAGCTTCTAGTATATTATAGTAGCATTATATATATATATATATATATATATATATATACACACACACACATATATATATATATATATATATATATATATATAGTATATTCACAATGACATATTCAAGCCAATGAACAATCTTCTACATTAGTAACCCATTATTTTATTTATCCTAGCCTTGTCTTTAATTATAAAATTAGGCACAACTCCCTTCCACTTTTGAGTACCAAAAGTAACATAAGGAATGGCTTCATTATCAGGAACAGTTCTCACATGACAAAAAAATTGCACCATTATCCATCCTATTTCAGATTTTTCCAACAATTAACCAACCTTTTATTCTTGCCCACATAGTACTAAATTATAACCCCTTAACTACTTTATTTACCTTGATAATCTACATTGTTTTATCTGTATTAGTCAGGTTTTTAGTTAGAGGAACAGATATAATATAAGGAATGGACATTAACAGAAAATATACAATGTATAAGGAATTACACAATTGGCTGCAGAGTCAGATGAGGAAGCGTGCAGAGAGCATCTGCACCGCCCCCAAACTGAAGAATTCAGTGCCAAGGTCTTAAGCTCACTGCAGTGCTCATGCAAGTCTCTACTTGTTGGCTGGTGGGTCTGTGATGGACGCTGAAGAATCTGTGACAGTCTGTGCTGCAAGCCAGGCAATGAAGTCCAAGCTGAACTCGAAGACTGAAATTCCTCCCATGAAGTGGAACCTTGACACCTTCGCTAGCCCCTTTATAAGGTCTCTTTGTGCTGAGTCACTCTGGGGTGGGCCCATTGTGCCCTAGGGTGGAACCAACTGTGCCCCAGGACGGGCCCTGGTCCCACTCTAGGGAGGAACCAACTGTATCCCAGGGCAGGGCGCCTACCAGCCAGAAACTGGCCACTGAGTCATCCAGCCAGGTTGACATAATGTGTCAACCATTACACTGTTTTACTATTTACCTCACTTTACATTAATAATAAATGAGCCACGTTATCACTATTCCACATATGAAGCACCTTCCCTCCTGTTATCATTGTTATGTTAATAAACCTTTATGTCTAGGAGGTCTACCACCCCTACCTGGATTTTCATCCAAATAATAATTATTCAAAAACTAGTAAAATAATTAATAATAACACCTTCTCCACATTCATAACTATCATGGCCCTACTGCATCTATACTTTTACATATGATTAACATACTGAACAACCCTAACCCTATTCCCATCCACAAATAACACTGACACTTCCAAAATATTAAAACAAAACTCTTATTGCCTGCACCCATCACATTGTCGACCCTTTGTCTTCCAATAACTGCACTCATAGTTATTCTAAATTAAGGAAATTAGGCTAATTAGACCAGGAGCCTTCAAAGCTCTCAGTAAATATAATGTTTATTTCCTGAATTAAGGATTACAGGTTTATAAACTTCCATCAACTTAATGCAAATCAGACACTTTAATTAAGTTAGACCCTTACTAGATTGGTGGCATCTTAACCCACGTAAATTTAGCTAACAGTTAAATACCCAAGTCAATTGTCTTCAATCTACTTCTGCTGCCCTGAGAAAAAAAAAGTAGGGCAGAGAAACCCCAACAGGGCTGAAGCTGCTCCTTTGAATTTGCAATTCAATTTAAATAATCACTGCAGAGATCTACCCTAGTTAAAAAAAAGGGAGGGGGACACATCCTTTATCTTTAGATTTAGTCTAATGCTTATAGTCAGCCATTGTTACTTCCTTTACCTATGTTAGTTAACTGTTGATTCTTTTCCACAAATCACAAAGATATCGTTACATTATAGCTCTTATTTGGTGCATGAACTGGAATAGTAGGAACTGTACTTAGCCAACCAGGGGTGTTACTGGGAGATGATCAAATTTGCGTGTCATTAACATCCATGTATTTGTTATAATTTTCTTTATAGTTACACCCATCATAATTGATATATCAGGAGCGATGTCCAGGGGCCCAGCACATAGTAGATGTCTCTGTACAGGCCTGTTGGATGAATAAACAAATAAAGAACACAAAACCAGAATGAAGCAAGCTGAACTGGAGTCCACAGGTAGCTTTTGAGAAAGACTGAGATATTCTGAATTGGAAAATGAAGCATGTTATGGAGCAGGAGACTTTTTTGTTGTTGTTGTTTTGCAGAACCGGGGATTGAACTCAGGTCCTTATGTTTGTCAGGCAAGCGCTTATTCTACTGAGCTATCTCCCCAGCCCCAGGAGCCTTTTAATGTAGGCCTAAAAGAATGAGTTTCCTATAGCTGAGAGAGGGGAGGAAGTGTACTAAACTGAACACAGAGTAGGAGCAAAGATGTGGAGCCAGAGAAATGAAGAACAAAAGGAGAGGAGAAGCTGGGCATGGTGGCACACTCCTGTAATCCCAGCACGTGGCGGGCTGAGGCATGAGTATCGATGTGAGTTCAAGACCAGCCTGGGTTACGAAAGTGAGCTCAAGGCCAGCCTGAACTGCATAATGAGATCCTGTTTCAAAAAAGACAAAAAAAAAAAAAAAAAAAAAAGAAAAGGAACAATCACACGTATATTCCTGGTGCTCCCAGTGATGAGGAGGCCTGGACTAGAGTAGGCAGATCTGGCAATGACTTGCATGACATAGAGGGAGTTTGGGTTTTGTGGCATAGGCAATAGAGTTCAGCACAGTATTTTAGATGTGCATATGGAATTTTGGGGACAGGAATTAGCTGTGACAAGTGAGGCCATCGGGAAGGCCAAGAGCAGTACTTTATATGGGCAGGCAGTACCTATGGTGTCAATTCTAAGCCCAGAAATATCACTGCGGAAGAGGATGCCACCTATGTATCTGCTTAAAGCAGAGCTCCTCTCTGACACAGAACAATGCAAGGCCTAGCAGTTTGCCCAGGTCCCTCCCAGCCGGCCAGTGCATATGTCCAGCTGCACTGTGACTTCATTACACTGCTCATCCAACCCATCTGCCCTTTGTAAAATTTGTCAGCCCTGAGATTTATTGTCATCACCTCTTCTGTGCTGGAGAAGGCTGGCCCAGAGTGAAGAAGTGCTCTGCTCTGCCCCACACGGCCTAGAGTTCTACTGCAGCCTAGTTTGGAAGCCATCGATGGGTCACAGGACTTTAGGAGGCTCACGCTTCTCCACATGCAGGGGGAATGCACAGGGGGCCAGCTGGGAGATCGGCCATTGACCCATTCTGTTCTAGTTATATGGCTGTCCAGGGTACCTGGAGTGGGTGGCCTGTGGGAGATCCTTTGTATACGGGATGACTTGTCAAGTTGGGAGCTGTCAGCCATTCCTTGGAAGTAGTGAACTGTTCCCTGGTCTGGAGTCCTGACCCTGCACCTCCGCAGCTGTTCTTGCTGTTTTGATTTGTATCTGGATGTCTCCCCAACACCTCATGTGGTCTTGGGAGGTCAGCTTTTGGAGGTCGCTTAATCTAGAGTTTGTGACTGATTTGTGATCCAGTGCTGGGTGCAAGTGCTACAACTGCCCTGGTGGGGCATAGTCTGCTTGTAATCTCTTTCCTTGGTTGCTTTTGCTGTCTTGCACTGCCACAAGAAGTTTCACTTTTGCATTGTGCCATCCTGTCTTGTAGCCAGCTGATTATGGACTAAAACCTTCATAAACTACAAGCTAAATAATAGTCTTCACCCCTTTTCTTAAGAAAAAAAAGTGTTGGGCATTTCGTCTCAGCAATGAGAAAAAAGTAATAAGGACAGCTGCTATCACCTTCTCACCCCAGTGCAGTCTATGTTGACTGAAAGGGCTCCCGGGCTGTACACACACTTCTGTGTCAGATGGAGCAGGTCTGTGTATGGATAAGCAATGCGATTTTGGCCTAGGTGACTGTCCCTGGATAGGCTGCATGGGTTTCCTGGACCAATAGTTTGCCAATGAAAATGAGCAGCCCTTTAACCAGTGTGTGGGAAGCAGGAAAGCTGAAGAAGGAGAAGGAATGGCCCAGAGAACCTCCATTATCAAACTTTCAGGGATTAAGTAAGATACCAGCAACTAAAATAAGCGAAGGGAATGCTGTGGCTGTAGTGCCCAGTTTCTTTTTACCTGAATTCAGGGAAGGAAAACCAGCATCCCTTTGCTATCACTTACTGAAATGACACGGTGACAGGGAGTGGGACTTTGTGATGCTCCTACCTACAGAAAGCTCTGGGAGAAGTAGAACTGCATCTGAAATGATGTCCTCAGACACATCAAGGTCAGGAAGCATGCTCTCTCACATTAGGAGTGACAACAGTCCCTCCTACGTCCTTCCCGTGGGAGGTTCCCTGATGTAGCCTCAGATGAGCTTACCTGGCCTTTCTCATGTGTTCCTTCCAGGCCCACCAATAGAAGCTGCATTATTCATTCACACTATGAAAATTAGCTACAAGGGCTCCAGAGCAGGAACAGGCTAGCATGGGAACCTGGCTATACTCCAGAGCCAGAGAAAAGAGCTGGTTGGATCTCTGCTGTCTCATAAAGTTTAATGGGTAATAGTGTGTGATGGCTTATCCTCATTGTCAGTTTCTTTGGACTTAGACAGGTGATTAAATTGTGAGAGTGCTGAGTTAGCAAGGATTAACCCCCTTGTGAATTTATAGATAAAAGGACTTTTAGGAAGAAGGGCCTCCTTGGGAAAGTGGGCCCCTGGGAGTGTAATTTTGAAGGGGGTAGCTTAGTTATTTTCTCCTAACTGAGACAATACCTGGCACCCACCAATTCACGGAAGAGAGGATAATTTTGGTTCAGAAATTCAGAGGTTGTAGTCCATGGTTAGCAGGCTTACATGCAGAAGAGGCAGGCGAAGGGGCCTGCCACAGAGTAAAACTGCTCACATTACGTGGTCAGGAAGCAGAGACAGAGGGGAGGAGCCAGGCAGGAGGTGCAGCTTCCTGATCACAGCCTCAGTGAACTTCCTCTTCCACCCAGGCCCCACCTACAGCCCAGACAGGTCCCACCTACACCCCAGACAGCCCTGAACTTGTGGATGATCCACAGATATGCATAGTACTATATGATCCAATCAGCTCCTCCACACATGAAAGACAGTTTAGATCTAAGCTTAACAACAGGTCTGTCATTCCTCTCCTCTTTTGAGCTCTCTCTCTCTCTCTGATTCCTGGCTGCCATGAGGTGAGCTACTTTCCTTCCCAGTGGCCTTCTACCATGTTGTTCTGCAGGCCTAAGGAAATAAAGCCAGTGAATCAATGGACTGAAGCCTCTGGAACGATGAACCAAACAAAATCTGCATACATTTAACAATGGTAAAAATCTATAGTCTTTACAACTGGTACTTTAGAATATCTGATGATATGAAACCATATATATAATTTTTAAAACTTATGAAATATCAGAAAGTGTCTTATGTAAATTATAACAAGTGCAAGTGCCTCTATATCCTCTAGCCAGATCTAATTAGAGTTCATGTTTGCCATGTTTACTTTAAGACGATTTTAAGAAATAAAAGATTCCAGAGATAGCTGAAGCCTGTTTTGCACATCTTCCTTCCCTATGTTCACAGAGATAATTGTTTTTCTGAAGCTGCCATTTATCCTTCCTGTTTAGAAATTACCCTTTACTACACATATACAAATCTTCTGTAAATACACAGGAGTTTTTATATTTTTCAAACTTTGTGCAATATTGGATGAAAATTTTCTGCTTTCTTCCAAGTTTCAAGATTCATCCATTTTGGTATATGTAGATAAAATTTTTTGTTGTACATCACACCCAAATTATGTAAACAATTATAGAAACTTAATGAGTGATCTCTGAGTGTATATATCAATCAAATTACCACCCAGGAATTATTACTTGTACCCCAGAAACTTTTCTTATGCCAATGCCCTCATTTCCAGTAGCTGTCCTTTTTATTCACCCTCTGATGTGATTCCTAGGAACATTATTTTAAATGCATTTGAACACCACATAAAAGGAAATCATGTGGTACTCTACATTTATTAATTAGTTCATTTCTTATATTTTTCAGTTTATCTTCATTACTAATTTTATCAGATCCATTGTTAGCCATTAGAAGAGCTGCATTACATTTTCCCACTGTAAGTATGGATTTGGGTTTTTTCCCCTTATAATTCTGTCACAATTTTTGCTTTAATTATTTAGAAACTAGGTGATTGTATTCATATAGATTTAGTGGTGCGATAGCTTTCTGGTAAACTGATCTTTTTTAAGTTTATAAAACAGCTTTCTATCATCACTCATGCTTTTGCCTAAAATCCTAGGATCTCTGCTATTTGCATACTCACATCAGTTTCCATTCGGTTTGTCTTTGGATATTTTTTTCCACTCTGATTTTCATCTTTCTGAATTCTTTTAAAGGGTGCCTCTTGTGAGGAGCTTATAGCTGGATCTTCAAAATCCATTTTTATGGTCTGATATTTACATCTAATGCCTATTTACTATTTAACCTATTTATATTTGTTATATTTATACCATAATTTATTCTGCCCCAATTAGTTTTATCACAATTAACATTTTTCTTTTTATTAATTGGATACAACATCTCACTGCACAGTTCAGACTCCTAGTCATCCTCTTGTCGCAGCCTCCCCAGCACTGGGATTGTAGGCATGCACCACCACGCCTGGTTTCAGTGGCCTGCACAGCATGCAGTACCAGGGATGAAACTCAGGTCTTTGTGTTTGCCAGGCAGGTACTTAGACTGCTGAGTTTGTTTTATCAAAATTTATATCACAATTGAGTTTTTTTTTTTTTTTTTATCTTTGTCTTTCTATTCATACCATCAATCTGGGTAAACAATTTTTTTTGATTCTTTATTTCTGCCTATATGAACTTTTGTGACATGTATCCTTTCAGATTTTTTTAGTGATTGCTCTATAAAATATGCAACCTTGACCAGTTGAAGCCTAGTGCAAATTTTGGCTTTTACCACCTCTTTAAATACATTAGGTTTTTTTTTTTTTTTTTTTTTTTTGGTTTTTTGGTTTTTTGAGACAGGGTCTCACTATGCAGTTCAGGCTGGCCTTGAGCTCACTTTTGTAGCCCAGGCTGGTCTCGAACTCGCACTGATCCCCTTGCCTCAGCCTCCCAAGTGCTGGGATTACAGGCGTGCGCCACCACGCCCGGCTAATACGTTAGGTTTTAAACTTCATTTTTGTCTCCCAGATTTACTTGTCTCTGTGCACTTTCATTCTTGATGCCTCTTGGTTCCTTTTTCCTGTTCCTTCACTCTCTCTTTAACTCCTCTTCGCTCCTTATTTGCAGTTTTGTTTTCATTTTACCCTCCTTTTCTCATTTTTTCTTTTCCCTTCTTTCCCCTCCTCCCCTCCTTAGTCCCTCTTTCCTTTTGAATAATTTATTCCCTTTTTACAGTATCTATTCTACATTTTTGTTTTTAAGCTTTCAGTTTCTTACTCTAGAAACTTACTGCAAAATTTACACATTTTATTTATTTCATTTGCATATGGTCTCAAGGTCCATTTGTGTATCTATAAATGTGTCAGGTTTATTCTTCTTTATGGCTCAGTAGTACTCCATAAAAGAGTATAAAAAATTATATCTCTTTTATCCATTCATCAGTTCATGGGAATTTGGGTTGTTTCCAAGATTTAGCTATTACATGCTCTGCTGTTATAAACATGGGTGTGCATGTATTGCTGTGATATGATATGCACTTTAATTTTATGTTTATCCTAGCTCCTACTTTAATGCTATATTGTTTTGTGGAGTGCAAATTCATTCATATTTCTCCATGTGTTCTTTTTGCCATTTTTTTTGTTAATTTTCTTTTCTCCTTACATTTCTGTATTCTCAATGGGACCATTTTTTTCTTTTGCCACTAAGGCAGGCCTGATGACAACAAATGTCCTGTTTCTGTTTGTCTGAAAATGTTGATCGTCACCCTCAATATTTAGAAATAATTCTGGTGTTTATATATTTCTAGGTTGGAGGTGATTTTAACACTATCCATGGCTTCCACCATCTGTGTGCAAAGTCAGATGTAGGCTTAGTGTTGTTGTTTTGAGTCCTTTTAATTTTTCATTGTTTTTGGCATTTGCTTTCAGTTGAGTTCTTGGTATCAGATACTGAATTTGTAATACCTGTTTTTCACACCTAGGACCATTCGATTCTTTAAAAAAATAGATTGCATTTCTCAGTTTAAATTCTTTATCTTTTCATTTGTTTTCACCATTTTCCTTCTCTTTCCTTAAGCACATAAATCATACACTTATTTTATTGCCCCAGTCAGTTAATCACAATGTCTGGATAACTGAAGGCTTGTTTAATATCTCTTAACTACAGTTCTTGGTCTGATGATGCCTATTTTCTTAGCAAGCTTTATAACTTCAGATTGAATTCTAGAAATAATGAATAAGCTTTTACAGACCTCAGGATTTGTGGTCCCTGTGTGGAGAGGGTTCACCCTTCCTGTCATGAGGCCATGGAGTGGGGTCTGATAGCCTGGGTTCCCAGTGCAGGGCTGAGAAGGGTCAGCTTTGTGGCTTTGTTGTGGCTGGTGAGGCTCATCCGCTCTTTGTGCTGGGCCACTGACCCAGCATATCCAAGTGAGTCTCCCAAGTGTTCACTGCAGCCCATCTCCCCAGCAGGTCCTAAACTGCAACCTTATCTCCTCAGCACCATAAAGCTACCCTAAACACTCTGCTTGATATTTGTGCTCCTGCCCTATAAGCTACAGAATTTGGCAGATGCAACCCTAAGATTCCTCAGGTTGCTAGCTGTTATCACATAAGCCTTATGAGACTTCTGCAGCTCTGATGATTTCTCAGGCCTCTGCTACAGCCCCAAGGCTCTGGCAAAGCTTCTTCAACCTTTTTCCTGTTAGCACAATTGTCACAGACCCCCCAAAGAAGAGCCTTGGTGCAGGGAGTACTGGTGTTTGTTGTAATGTAATCCCTGTGTTCTGGAAGGCTGAGGAAGGAAGATTATGAGTTTGAGCCTAACCTGGGCAAATTAGTGACTGGTGTTTGTTGTAATGTAATCCCTGTGTTCTGGAAGGCTGAGGAAGGAAGATTATGAGTTTGAGCCTAACCTGGGCAAATTAGTGACTTTGCAAGACCCTGTCTCAGAGAGAAAGAAAGAAAGAAAGAAACAGCCTGCCCCCTAAGTTGGAGAGTAGCTCAGTGAAGACCTTCAGTCACACCCCACATCTTCACATATATGTGCAGACTCACCCACATACACATACAAACACACACAGCTCCCATAACCTCTTCTGCAGTGCTCCCCACCAGAACACAATCCCTCATCTTCCTTGGTAGCTCTCAAACTCTCCATGCCATCAGCTATGACATTTGTGTCTTGTCTGCCTCCCATTGCATTCCATGGGGGCATTCTTCTGCCACAATTATTCCACTGTGACTGCAAAGGCTGACCGTTGAATGCCAAACATTGGGCTTGCAAAGATATAGAGACTATAGAAGCTTCTAGATGATGCTGTCTTCCTCTGCCGGATTTAGGCTTGCTTCTGGTCATCAGCTGCTGGTGTAGGGGCACTTCATAAGATTCAGTGAGCAAATGGTACCAGATAATGCCTCAGGCTAAGAGAGAGCTCATATTTTTTTTTAAAAATGCTATTTTTGAAAGACGGAAAACAGTAGGCAGAAGGAGGAAAAAGAAAGAAAGAAAGAAAAGATACTCTAGAATCTGAAAGATCAGATCTCCCATGAGACTTGAAGAAAGGGTGAAGGAAAGAAGGTGGAGCTGCAAAGGGATGTCAGCATTGTCTCAGACCCAGCAAAGGCTCAGCACATCTCATTCAAACCCCTTATTGTCACTGAGCATATGCAGGTGTGCAGGCTCATGAAGCAGTGTGGTTTGCCTTGTTCTCTAGCGGGGGCAGGGCTGGAGTTGGGGCTAGGCCGTCCAGGTCCCAGGCCTGAACTCTTTCCAGAGAACTTGCTGAGTCAATCCAGCCTATTAGAATCACCAGGGCTTCCTGCAGGACCAGGATCAGGGTAGGGCTAGGGTGGAAGAGGAAGGGTCAGCCTGGTTTGCGGGAGTGTCACTGGCAGTAGCTATTGGTGGGAGGCCCTGCCACTGCCCACTTACTCTATTTCCATCTCGTTGGTGAAATAGCGACTTCCAGAAGGGATGGCACTGTCCACAGGACATCTTGCTAGCTCAGCATCCAGAGGTTCTTCAACCTGCCAGGTAACCCCACTTGCTAGACCTTCCTGGCTTCTGTTCCAGTCTTCTAGACCTCCAAAGCCCCATTCTGCTCATTGCCTGCCAACCCAGGGCCTTACTGTCTCCAGATCAGTTTGTCTTTACTCCTATAATCTCCTATCGAGAGCATCCTTACTATTTCTCTTCTACTAGAAATCTACCCCACCTTCAGGCCCAACTCCAGCACTTAAATCTTCCAACCACATAGTCTGCATCTCTCTTTCAGAAAGGATCCTTCAAGGTTGTCATTTGCTTTGGCTATAGCACCAGGTCTCCTGATAGAGAAAGCAGGGATTGATTCTTCCACACCGAGCCATAGTCCTTGGCCCAGAAAATGTGGGAACAGATACTGAAGGGAGGAGGATAAGGTGGGCCATTTGAAATGAAGATAATACAAAGGAAGAACTTTCATGGGAGCCAAGGTCTGGAGACACTGGGACTACCTGGAGAGAGATTTGGTCCCTACAGATTTCTTCACATTCCTCCTGCCCAACCCTTGAGAATGAGCACCTGAAATGTGGTTGGGCAGAGAACAAATAGTGCGTGAGACTGTGAGGGCAAAGAAGGATGCTAAGCCAATGTGCTTAGGGTTTGGGGAGGATACTTTCAGTTTTGTAGCAGAGGAACCTCATTAAGAGAACTATTATATTAACCCAAAGCCAGAACTTTGGGGTTTTTGATGTCTCCCATTGGGTACTTGGGCAGAGGGGTGTAACTGGATGGGGAAATCAAAGACATTTATAAAGCAAGGATGTTTGGAGGAAGGATTTGAAGGTCACACTTTTTATGGTCTGGTGATCTCTTTCTGCCAGAACTGCAGTTTATTTGTGGAAATGGATTTTATTTGTGGAAGTAGATTTTAAATATATAGTGCTAGAAGCAGCTTATGTGAACAAGTGAATGTCAGCAGCAACTTGGAACTTGGGTGAGAGAGGAAACCTTATCTTGTCCTTGGTTGGCTGTTTCGGTAGTTTCTCTGAGGCCAAGCTCCGAAGGGCTAACTTTCAGATAACCTAGACACACAGTGTAAGTGAATTCAAGGGCTTATTGGAACTGAAGAAGAGGTCAATGTAAGGTTCCTTCCTCCGGCATGAATGAGAAGTGGGAGAGAGGTAAAAAAGACATCATTGCTGGGCTAGGAGGGCTGCAGGAGAGGCAAAAGAACCCTCTCAGGGAGGGGGCAGGAAGACAAGAATTATTGGGCTGCCTGGGGGTGGAGTTTGTACAGGGAGTAAGGGGTTATGACAGGCGTTGATTGGGGAAGGTGCCAGTTAGTCTAGGAGCAGCCCCTGGTTGGTTGAGGATCTCCAGGACAAGCTGGCTCACTGCCTTGTTGACTCTGACAGATATCCATATGGGTGCAGTCTGCTCTTTTTCTTTATAAAGTAAGAAAGACCTTGCGGGCTTTGGAAGTGGCTTTCAAAGGACATGTGAAGCATTTCATTCTGGTGATATACATGCTTGGGGAAGGTGAGGGGAAGAGGAGCCAGGGCAGGGTGAACTTCACCTATTATTGGAAGACTTCAAGGTAAGTTGAAGGGTTAGAAATTTGGCCTTAGTTTAAAATATGCCCCACACGGAGGAGCCACCTTCAGGCAGTCATCCCACTTCATCATGCCTGCTTTGCTTGAGCATGGCTCATGGAATTACTCTACCCATCACTGAAGGAGGGTGGCCCAGCACTTGGTGGAGGCGCAATAGGCACAGAGACAGATAGCCCGCTGGCCTGACCTGCTGAGCCTTGAGAGTGAGCTCAGTGCACTTTACCTTCAGAATGGCCTTGGCTGCTGTCATCTCTCCTACTTTGCGGTCCCAGCCAAGCTGCTGCTGCTAACTTGGGAACTTGAGAGCCATTATTCACCCACTTTGTACTTGGGTCTCCCCTCCTGAAAAATGAAGAAAAAGAATCCTTTCTACTTTGATAGGTGGTTGGGAGGATTAGATGAGTCAACTCATGTGAAAATACTTGGAACCAGTTTTGGCAAGTGCAAGCATTCAATAAGTGCTTCCTGTCCCTCTGCTTAGCTTTTGGGATGGGCACACATGCTATTTTGGAAGAATTTCCCATACAGTCTCTACTGAATATGCAGGAGCTTGGGGCTTAGCAGCCAAACATTTCTCAGCTCTCTATGTCCCACTGCAAAACCTAGGGAAGGCTCTTCAGCTTTTTATCGAACAGCCCTGTGGTCTGTGTTAAATCCTGTGTTTAAGATGTTGGAGTTTCTGGAGACATTTGTTACTTTACAAAAGAGAGAAACAGAATGGGCTGAGCATGGCTAAGGCAAATATCCTGGCAGAACCTTGAGTCCAGGGAAGACCAGACTCTGGGCTGGTCTTTCCTCTCAGGGCTGATTCTCTGGCAGTGACCAGTAGCTTGAAATGAATGCTGGGATGTTGGGAGCTTCAGGAAGGAGCCACAGAGGAAAGTGTTCGATGGCATATAGTGTGCCTGACGGGAGTCACCTAGAGAGAAGTAATCTCTCAGGCTCTCAGAGAGAGAGCAAATTGGTCAAGCAATGGCCTTGACTCAGCCGGATGGCTGACACTGACAGAAGAGCTACAAGGTGCTATACATGGTTCCAAGATAAATCCTGAGATTGGGCTGACCTTGTCAGATAACAAAATTATACTCATATTTATATAGGTCTTGCTTTAAATTGGTCTTAACCATCCAGCAGAAAAATATACATGAGGTGTAAAAGTAATGTCATACTGATACACTAAGCTATAAAAGGCTAAAGTGAACTACAATTGACAATTATCAGCTATGCTAAAAACATACAACTGTTGTGGACTGTTGGGCTATATAGGGTTGGTTACATTAAATTCAAGTACTGCAATCACTAGACTCACATCAAATATAAAAAGGTCCTTTGAAGACCTTTCCAAATACAGCTTCTCCAACTGCAATGAAACATCCAGCTTTGACAAAACAATATAAAAAGGGGGAATATGTTGGGAGCCACAGGAAGCCAGGAATTTGATCAAGTGTGTGTTGGTGGGACTAGGCTTCCCTGCCTGGAGCAGAAAGCTACCCCAGTGCTGAGAAAAACATCCTGTCTGGTTCAGGCCAGCTATTGGTTGCTGGTTAACTTTGTGTCATGGGATGCAAACTTTGTAGAAGTATAAATAAAAGATCACTTCTGTGAGTGTTGAGTTAGTCTCACCCATCAGGCAGACTGGCAACCACTTAGCCCAACTTTTCGTCTTGTCTGTTATTCCTACCACCATATCCCCCTGGGATTGAACCATTCACAGTAAGATCAATGGATCCCTACATTTATGGATCCCTACACTGGCGGTCGTTCTCATGGTTCCCTTTGACTCTATCCTTGTCCTGCATCCTTCTACTGTCCTCCCATTGCCATGGTTCCTCCACAGCATGCTGGTGCCTCTCTTGGGCTCTGCCTGAAGCAGACCCAGTGAGACAGCTTCTCTGGTCTCCTCTGGAGGAAGCAGGGTGGGTGGGTCCGAGTGGCTGCTTGAAGAGGAAAAGGATGAGGCTGTGCTGGGGAAGCAGGTGATGCAGAGATGAGGAAGTGGCACGGAGGATGGAGGATTTAAATGTTAAGGACGGGGTTGAAAGTGTACCAAGATATTTTGAGGGTTAAATTTGTTCTGGAAGTGAGATGCATAGAATTCGATGAATCAGAAGAACAAGAGCCACTTAAGATTTGTTGAAGCTATTGGGTTGTCCCGGGCGACATACAGATGTTTCATGGATGGCCTATTATTAGCAGTCAATATTTACATAGCACTTCACCTCCTCAAACACTTGCCCATGAATCCCTGGAATGTAAATGATGTTAGTGTCATGGCACACAGGTGTCCCACTGAGCACAGAGTACAGTGGGAGAGCCAAGGGGTACTCCAGATTGGAGCCACTAGAAAGCTAAGAGCCAGGGAGATTTGCTCAAGGTCACGGTGACAGCCTGCTGTAGAACCAAGGAGCACTCCAGATTGCCTCGACTTTTTCCTTGCTCAATTAATTTTCCTTGGAACAATGGGTGAGGAGTTCTGGGGCTGATTGGCCACAGCCTTCAACCAGAGGAGCTGAGAGGATGAGATGGAGGCCAACACACCTTGACCTACCATGGAACAGAATATGACCTTCCAGCTTCTACTATAGTTAGGACCTAAGGCCTATGCGTTGAAGATCCAAGGGGCTGTGAGGAGATGGCAGTACCCTTAAAAGGCAGGGCCTAGTAAGAGAAACGTAGGTTGTTGGGGCATGGCCTTAATTTTTTATTCCACTAACCTAAGAGGAGCAGCTTTGCTGTACCATGTCTTCCTCATTGTAGTGTCTTTTCATTCTGAGACCAAAAACAAAGGGCTGCTGGCCATGGATTGGAACCTTCAAAACCATGAGCCTAGTAAACTACTTTTTCTTACAAATTAATTGTCTTGAATTTTTGGTACAGTGATAAGGTCTTGCCTCCAGACCTTCCTGAGTCCCCAGCCCCTATCATCTCCTCTTCTTCTGTTTTACCTGTCAGAGTCTTCCCTCCTAGAGACTGTCATGCTGACTTTCCACTGCCCAGACACCTTGACATCCCTGCTGTGCCAGTTCTGTAAGACCTTGAATCCCATCTGTCTAAGGTCTGACTCCCCCACTGTATTCCATGCCCACTGTGACATTTGTGTGCCATGACAGCCTCTTCTTTCCCTTCTGTCCATTCTCCTACTTCCTAAGACCTAACCAGGTCAGTTTCCTGGCTGGAAACCTTCCATGTATCCAATCATGTAATAACCAGCTCTCAGCTTTGTACTTCATAGTTAAACTGAACTCCAACCTGACGCTGGGCTGGTGCCTTGGTGTTGGGAGCTACAGAAGCTGAAAAATTGGTCAAGTGTGTGACAGTGGGACTAGGCCTCAGTGCCTAAGTCAGACAAGCTACCTCAGTCCTGAGATAAGCATCCTGCTGGTTAACGTCACCTATTAGTGACTAGACAACCACGTGCCACATGTTACTAATTTTGTAAAGATATAAATAAACATCCATATTGTTGCTCATGGGATTGTCTTACCATCAAGGCAGACAAGCCACCCCCTAACCCAGCTCTTGTCTTCTTCTCTACCATTTCTTCATTTCTGCCACTGTTTCTCCCTGGGTACAATGGATCATGCTGAGATCAATAAATCCCTACATTTGGGGTCTAATTAGGACACCCAGTATGAGATAAGTGTGGGTAACAGGAACACTTTTGAAGAGTATGCATAGGGGAGGAAAATGAAATGGTTAGAGCCAATATTTAGCACAGGCATGCATTGGTACGGGCACAGTAGGTGTAAAATTTGGGGATGGAGGCTCACTAGGGTCAGAAATGGGTTCACAAGGACCAGAAATGGGTTTGTTAGGGCCAGAGAGGTAAAGAAGCATAAAGACAGAAACAAGTTTGAGAGAAGCCACACATGAAAAAGTTAAATCCAGTTAAAAATGGGGCAGCCTCGGGCCCAGCAGGATGGCTCAGTGGTCTAAAGCGCCTGCTTAGGAAAGCTTAGGCAGCTGCAAGGACCGTGGTTCCATCCCCAGCACCACATGCTGCGCCAGCTCTGCCCTCAGGGCAGGCTGAGCTGGCCATAAAAGTAAAGAAACAAACAAAAGTTCTGAAAAAAGAAAAAAAAAAAAGGGAAAGTCTCAAGGACCATAGATGTTTATAGATGTATATAAAAATGTTTGTTGTTTTCTTGGCTCCTGTATTTGTGTTATTTTCTAAGACTACCATAAAAGATTTAGCATGGAGTATGGTCTTAAAATCAAGTCCCAAATGGGACAAGGAGGATGGAGAAAAGGTTCAACAGATAGTTTAAATCCGCTAGCTTTGCTCAATTAGATGAAAAAGGGAAAAGTTCTTTGAAAGTGCAAGCAGTTGGTGCCAAGCAGCATGGTGCTGTTGGGAGGAGGGGCACAAACTGGGCTCAGGGAGGTCCCTGTGCTCCAGTCCTAGCCAGACCCAGCTGGGATTCCCCAGCTGCCTGTGTATTTGCATTGCCAGTCCGGCCACAGAGGTTGACACACACACATCAACTACAGGTGCTGGTGCAAGTAGGAGGGTCATGCTTATAGCTTGCCCTGGCCTTAATGTTGGCTATGAATGTTGCTGGCATCAAAAATGTGTTAAGCTCAAGATCGTGCCAGTAAAAAAAAAGGGGGGGGGTGATGGTGGTGGGGAACAGCAGCTGCTGTGCCTCTGAGCACAGAGGTCCTGACTGCCATAGCCCCCTTGAAACTTGGGGAGGGGATGTGGGCCCAAGAAAATCCATTCCAGGTAGTAAGACAATTAGGTTGCTGCTAGGATCTCCCCCAGCCCCAAGGCCATAGAGTAAAGGTGGCAACCAGAGACAGCCTCAATACAAAGAAGTCTCCAGGTTTCACTTGGTGTCAGATGCTGATTATACAGAGAAAATCAAAGTTATAATTCAGTCCACCCAAACCATTGCTTAAATCGCTCCAGACTCTCATATTACTCAATTGGTCACAGGGCATTTCTCTTTACTATTTATTTATTTTGTTTATATATTGACAGCCTTACTTTTTAAAAATTTAAAAAAAATTTTTTTCTTGTTTCAGAACTTTTGTTTGTTTGTTTATTTATTTTTACGGCGGGCTCAGCCTGCCCTGAGGGCAGGGCTGGTGCAGCAAGTGGTGTCGGGGATTGACACCCTGCAGGTGCCTAAGCTTTCCTAAGCAGGTGCTTTAGAACACTGAGCCATCCTGCTAGGCCTGGAAAAAACATTTTAAAGGGCTTTTCAAATGCAAGTGTGGATGACCACCAGGTAGGGCAGCTACAAAAGGGCTGGGTTGCCCACCTAGAGAGATACAAAGGCCCATTCTTCTAGCAATAGAGGTCAGCAGACAAGCAGGAAATAGAGTGATTCTCTCCATTACAGCTGACACTAAAAGAAAAGTTTTTACATTTTCCCTTTATAGTGATTAAATTAAAAGGCTGTTTCCATCCTAAAGATAAAAATAGTTTTCTGTAAAAGAAAATTTAAAAAAAATTTACAATATGGGAATATTTTAAAAGATTATATAAAGTTCTTTTAATTCCTAATCAGTTTGATTGCTTGTTTTACAGTCTTAAATTAAAATTGGTCTAAAAAACTTTTACAGACAAATATAGAGGTCTGGAGTACAATTTAAAAGCCGTGATTTGAGGGCTGGTCAAATAACTCAGCGGATTAAAGCACCTGCAAGCAGGCACAGAGGCTGGGGTTCAATCCCTGGCCCTGCTGTGCTGGCCCTGCCCCTGGGGCGAGCTGCAATGGCAACTGACATTGGATGTAGCCAGCGCCTCTAATCCTAGCTCTTGGGAGGCTGTAACCAGGTGGGTCGCTGCAAGTCTGAACTAGTTTAGTAAGACCCTGAACACCCTATAGACCCTTCCCCAAAATACAACAAATAAATAAATAAATAAATAAATAAATAAATGCTGTGATTTAAATAGTTGCTTGATTTTGACAGCCCATTTCAACAGTGCCTCCTCATGTGAACGGCTCATTTCTCCTGGTATGGCTTCCTGTTTTCCTGGTATAAGAAATTAAAAATTCCCATCCAGTCCAAAGGTGGTAGGAATGCCAGGGCTTGGCCTGGATTGGGGTGAGGATTGGTAACCTGTCTGAACCACCTTGTGGGACCTTTCCTGACCTGAGGTTGGAAGACCATGTGTTGGGTCTATTTTGTGCTTTTCTGTGCCTATATCTACTACAAAAGATAATTTTAAGAAAAAAAGATGACAGATTATGAGTGCAGTGTACTCAACAAGTAGGTTGTTATGAAGGCCAAGGAAGGCCTCATGAGATGTCCAGGGGTGTGTTCATGGATTGAATGGGTGGATGAGTGGCCAGACTTTGAAAATGACATACAGCTTTGTGAATTGATGGGGACTCCAAGTGCTCCATTTGGTTTAGAAACTGATTCATGAATGCCTTAGTTACTCTTCTGTCACTGCTGGGACAAATACCCGACAGCCAAAATGAAGGGAGGAAAGGTTTATTTAGCTCACAGTTACTGGAGGTTTCAGTCCATACTCGGCTGGCTCCAATGCTGAGTGGAACAGAGCAGAGAGCATCCAGTTCATGGCGATGAAACAGCAATAATGGCAACAGAAGCAGCCAACCAATCAGGGAAGCAGAGAAACAGCCTGAGTCTGTCTCTCTGTCTCTCCTTATATTGCATTCAGGCTCTCTACCTCAGCCTATCCGCCTTAGGCGACACCCACAATCTCAGAAGTACTCAGATGCATAGTCCCATCAGTACTAAAACACATAATCCCAGTGGATCATGAGTCAAGTCTCAAATTCTAGAAGTCCCCGCCCCATGACTGCATGAGGCATTTGGGGGACAGCTAGACATAAATCATAACAATGAGCTTGTCCTGTCAGGCCCATTCCATGAACAGTATGGAAAGGGAACAACAAGGCCCTGTGGGAACATATGACCATACCACCCACCATACACACATACACTGTAGTCACACTCTCCCATCAACCTCCACACTAGCCCCTTAGATTCCTGCTAAGAGGAAGATAAGGCCAAATCTTTTTTTTTTTTAAATTATTTTATTATTTTTTTCTTGTTTCAGAATTTTTGTTTGTTTGTTTATTTACTTTTATGGCCGGCTCAGGCTGCCCTCAGGGCAGGGCTGGTGCAGCATGTGGTGCCGGGGATCTAACTGTGGTCCCTGCAGCCGCCCAAGCTTTCCTAAGCAGGCGTTTTAGACCACTGAGCCATCCTGCCAGGCCCCAAGGCCAAGTCTTTAAGCAGGTGATGCTCTGTTTTAGCTGCCTCTATTCTGGGCAAACATCCATCTGGACACTGTGACAGAAGAGGAGGGCTGAAACTCCCCAAGAGGTACTTACGATTTTTCTTTTGCAGATGCATTAAATGTCTTGGAATCAGACTGGCTATAAGGTTCCCCATGGCCACTCTGGGAGGGATTTTCTTCAGCTGCAGCAAGCTTTGCTCACAGTGTCTGCTGTGACCTGACAGTCAGCAGGGTCCTGAGAAAGTGTGATAGGAGAATAAGAAAACAGTAGACACATAATAAAAGAAAACGTGGGACCAGGTGGAGCCTGATTTTTCTGATGGAGAAGCAGTGACAACTGAGCACAGTCCGTATCTTTATTTATACACAGTAAAAAGGGGGGAAGCACATGGAGTCGAAAGTGTAAGATCTCAGTGTTTGTTGGAAACACTCAAAGTGAAACATTTTTAGAATGATCCCTGTTGCAGTTAACAGAGAGGACCAAAGCCAGACACCCATTGAACTGGTCTTGCTCTAGACTCAAGGTGTTTGCTGACCTCCAGTTTAGCCAAGGCTCAGCCGCTCTCCACAGACTCTCCCGCATGACTCCATCTGCAGCAGCAACTCTGGATGCCTCTGCTTCCCAGCATGCTTTCTTTTTCACTGAGGACTCCCGAGGACTGCTTGCTTATCGATGACCAAAACAGAACATCTGACACTGAACATGGGCCAGGCTGCCTTTTCTCCTTTATAAGCAACCTCCTCATGCCCCTCATGGTTCAGCCTGTATGCTGTTCCCCTTCATGTTGCAAGGCATGTTTGTGTCCACTTGTTATTTCTTTCTTAAGTATAGCCCACTGAGCTGGTATACTAAGAGCTGGTAACAACAAAGGTTGCCAATGCCAAAAGTGGCCAGTGGCCAGGGGTGATAGCACTGAAAGTGGGTACCAGCAGGGAACAGCCAAGAGTGATGGAGAATCACTGGACCTGCTGTCTCTCCTAGCGGGAAGAGTTCCTAATGCCTGCTGGTATCTGCTTGCTCTGAGTGCCAAGGAGAGCCACCAGCACAAGAAGAGTGCATAATAGCTGGCACTGAAAACTTAGGGCTGTGAATCCTAAAGGAGCTAGCTACACTTTGTCAACTCATGATTTTGGCAAAAACCCTCAGCAGGTTAGCAACATCTTGCAGTCATGCACGGGGATGCTCTTCTACACAGGGTCCAGAGGGAGGAGCCTGGCAAGGCTGACAGCCATTAGCAGGCTCAACAAATAGCCCAGTTGGGTGTGGTGATACACATGCGTCATCCTAGTACACAGGAGGTTAAGATAGGAAGATTGGAAGTTCAAGCCCAGCCTGTATAACTTAGCAACTTAGTGTGAGTTGGTCTCCAAATAAAAATATCAAAAGAAAGGCTGGGGATACAGCACAATGTAAAGGCCCTGCACTTAAAAAAAAAAAATTTGTTTAAAGATGAAAAGAGGGGCCTGGCGGGATGGCTCAGTGGTCTAAAGCGCCCGCTTGGGAAAGCTTGGGTGGCTTCAGGGACCGTGGTTTGATCCCTGGCACCACATGCTGTGCCAGCCCTTCCCTCGGGTGGGCTGACCTGGCCATAGAAATGAGTGAATAAACAAAGGTTCTGAAACAAGAATAAAAATAATAAATAAAAATTAAAAAATTATTTTAAAAAAAGATGAAAAGAGAGTTTTTTTTTTTTTTCCCCATCTCCTGGGAATCTGTGCTAACAAGTGACAGAGTGACTCTCGTGGGCCACCATGTGCCAGCCTGGATGGGTTCTGGTTGCTCTGGAATTCAGGGGGTTTTGATGAGACTTCTATTGGAAGCAGAGCCCCAGCTGTGTGTCAGGGAAGTTGCAGGAAGCACAGGTTGTTCCCTGCTAGCTGAGGTCAACAAATCCAGAGTATCTTTGGGATCAGTTCAGCTGTTATAAAGATGGCTATCTTTGTGTGTTAGCAGCAAATCTCCCCTTTCTCTTCCCTCCCTTTCATTGCACATAGCTAGCAAGGCTGCCTGCCCTCTTGCTTCAGTATGCCATAGAGGCAGTGTTGATACCTTGCTTCTGCAATGGACCATCTTGGCCAACTGCTCTGATGGAAAAAACAGCACCACCTGATGCAGTGCAAGCCAGCTGAAGTAACTACGTGACCCCTTCTGACAAATTCCGGGTGCATCGCTTAGAGTTTGTCCCTTCCTCCTCCCCCGGTCCTGCAGGAGTCCTCAGACTCCAGGTTCCAGGAACCTCTTGTAAATATTGAGAGGTGCTTACAGGGGAAGAGAAGGGAGAATATTTTCATCCTGCATGGAGACAGGAGTGCTGAGTAGTTTTTGCTTTCCAAAACAGGCACTATACAGAAATTATAAACCAGCCTCTTGCTCTCTTTTAAAACTACACTTTTGAATATTAGCAGAGTTTTTATACCTTGATTTTTAAAAACATTTTAACTTTTGTTTTTACTTATTTTTATTTATTTATTTATTTATTTATTTATTTATTTGGATGGGGGGAAAGTCTACAGGGTGTTCAGGGTCTGACTACTAGATCAGACTCAGTGATCCACCTGTTTACAGCCTCCCAAGAGCTAGGACTACAGGTGCATGCCACCATGCCCAGTCTCAATCGCTGTCTCAGTGTGCCCCCGGGGGGGTGAGGCTGACATCCAACCCTTGGCCTCTGAGCCTGCTTATAGGCACTTTAATCTGATTAGCTATTTTTTTTTTTTTTCCTTGCAGGACCAGGGCTCAAACTTACCACCTTGCACTTGCCATGCAGGCACTTGCACCATGAAGCTCTCTCCCCAGCCCCTGCTGAGCTATTTGGCTGGCCCGAGTTTTAAAACATTTTGAGGGCACTGGGAACATTGTTTGTTTTATTGGGGAGGAAGCATGTCTAGTCTGGTTTTCATTTTACCCTCACCCGCTCATGCCTGCCCGGGATATGTCCTGCTATTGCATGGCTCAGGGCCTTTGTTCAGGCCACCCCCCCTCCTCAAGGGTCTGTAGAGATGAAGTCCACTCCTACAACAGCTCTTATTTCTGGGACCAAATTCCTACTCATCCTTCTGATGTAGGAAGATAAAAACTGATCTGGGGTGGATGACCTCCAATAGGGAACCTCCAAATGATACAGGGAAAACCAATCCTCAACCTGAAAAGTACCTGGAATGAGTTCATGTTCTAAAACCGAAGAATGAATTTTAGGAACAAATGGAGGTAATGAGCAGAACATATTTATTGAGAGAAAGAAAGCGCCTATCTGAGAGACAGGAGAGGGGTCCCAAGTGGGTGTCCCCTGGAAACTGTCTCTTCTAGGGACTTTTATAGAGAAGATGACATGGGAAGTCACTTAAGTGGGACAAAGACTATGGTCAACCAGTGAGATTACAAGCACCATTGCTCAGGTAACATTGATTAAAATTGGGATCCAATGGGAAAGCAAGTCACATAGTAAGTGGGCAAGAATACAGAGTAAGGTCTCTTCCTGTTGTATGTAGGCTGTTGACTCTTTCTAGGCTTTTTTTTTTTTTTTTGTCTTTTTGAGACAGGGTCTTGCTATGCAGTTCAGGGTGGCCTTGAGCTCACTTTGGTAGCCCAGGATGGTCTCGAACTCACACCGATCCTCCTGCCTCAGCCTCCGAGTGCTGGGATTACAGGCTTGTGCCACCACGCCCGGCTCTAGGCTCTTTTAAGGTGATGGATACCTACTCAGAATATCAATCCCTGATGACCATCCCTCAGAAAGTATGTAGTTGCATTTGTTTACTCTTGTCTTGAGAGCTGGCCCACAGCAGAGGAGTGTGTCTCTACTTGTAAAGTCACTTTGTCTTCCATGTTGTCCTTGAGGGCCTGGCCCTGTCTGACTGCCTATATAATATTTCTATCTAATTCAGCTGCCTAAAACACTTCAAGTCTCATCCTAGATGACTGTTGTCTTCTCCACCCTCACCCTCTGCCTATCTAAGTTTCCTCTGTGTTGACTTCACATGCCCCTGTGTATATTTCTCATCTTCCTGTAGTAAAAATGCCAACTATGTCCTTCTCCCCTTTTAGAGTAAGTTCTAGGCAAACAGCGGCTAAACTCGAGTTAGGGTCACTTTCTTCACAAAAAACACAAACCCTCATACGCAGGAGGTACTTCCATTGGCTTCCTTTTCCCCATACAGACCTCTGTGCTAGCTCAGTCTAGATGCTCTCCTGCTTTGAGAAGAATTGTGTCCCTGGCATACCTGCCATGACAGTTCTTGTTTTTATAGAGGCTAATGTGTAGAGGTACTCAGTGAATGTAGTTCTGGAATCTCTCTACTCTCATCTGCATCAGGAATTCTTTTTATAAGAAATTACAATGTGACAGTTTCAAAACATGTTAGTAGAACATTCACAATAATTGCTACAATGCAAATTATTGTCCTCGTTATAGATATACAGGGCACAGGGTGTAGACATGATAAATTTTCTGATGGTTTTTTGTACAATAGATTTCTTCTTTTTGATCTAAGAGAAGGTAATTGTATACATAGTCAAATGTTCCATAATTGCATTGTGCTACTGGTGAAACTGACAATGTTGGAAGCTGTTGATTTGAGCCTTTTACAGCTCAGCATACTAAATTACCCTTAAGTTTTATGTGTCATGTTTAAGCTTTTCTGCTGCGTGGTCAAGGGCAAGTTAAAGCATGACCTGTATAAGAAAACTACATCAGGAATTCTTAACACATTTTGGTCTCGGAATCCCTTTTACGATCTTATTTTTTTTTTATTTAATTTTTATTTATTTATTTATTTTCTTGTTTCAGAACCTTTGTTTGTTTATTCACTCATTTTTATGGCCGGCTCAGCTCACCCCAAGGGCAGGGCTGGCGTAGCATGTGGTGCCGGGGATTGAACCGCGGTCCCTGAAGCCGCCGAAGCTTTCCCAAGCAGGCGCTTTAGACCACTGAGCCATCCCGCCGGGCCCCCTTTTACGATCTTAAAAATTGTTGAGGACACCAGAGAGCTGTTGTTTGCTTATGTGGGTTACATCTTGTTATGGTTTATGTCTAGTTGTCCCCCCAGAGCCTCATGCAATCATGGGGCGGGGACTTCTATAGATTGAGACTGGCCTCATGATCCCTAGGATTATGTGTTTTAGTACTGATGGAATTATGGGTTGAGTACTTCTGGGATTATGGGTGTAGCCTAAGGTGGATAGGCTGAGGCAGAGAGCCTGAATGTAATATAAAGAGAGACAGAGAGACAGACTGATGCTGTTGTTCTCTGCTCCCCTGGTTGGTCAGTTGCCTCTGTCGCAATTGTTGCTGTTGCTGCCATGAATTGAATGCTCTCTGCTCTGTTCCACTCAGCCTTGGGCCAGTCAAATATGGACTGAAACCTCCAGTAACTGTGAGCTAATAAGCCTTTTCTTCCTTCATTTTGAGTGTTGGGTATTTGTCCCAGCAACAAGTAAAAAGTAACTAAGACACATCTATTGGTAGTTATTATGTTACAAACTAAATGGCTAAGTTAAAAAAAAAAACTATTGATAATTTATATAATGATCATTAAAAACCCCATTACAGGGGGCTGGGGAGACAGCTCTGTGGCACAAGTGCCTGCCTGGCAAGTGTAAGGTCGTGAGTTTGAACCCCAGTCCTGCAAAAAAACCCAAAAACAACAACAACAAAAAACCCATTACATGCTGACATACATGTTTTTGAAACAAAGAATTTAATGTGAGGAGTGGCACTATCTTATACCAGGCTTCTTACCCTTGGCACTATGAAGTTCTAGACTTTGTTTTATTCTGCAGTGTACCCTCTATCATGCTGTAGGTGTCCTGAGCATCTCTAGCCACCAACCTGGACATTGGGAATATCTCTTCCTCCCCGTTATCAGCCAGTCAGGATGCCCATTGTCCCCTATGCAAAGTGAGAGAAAAAAGTAATATCATTGCAGATGAAAATAACTATCTGATTATTTTGTAAATATTTTTAATATTTCCATTAATAGAAGACATGGGGATTCTCTTTTCAAAAATGTATTTAGTGCAGGGTCTATAGGGTCTCACTGCATAGATCGAACTTATAGTGATCCTCCTATTCTTCAGCCTCCTAACCACTGATATTACAGGTGCACGCCACCATGCCCAGTCTCAATCACCATCCCAGAAGGCTCTGGGAGCAAGGCTGGCATGGGAGGCTGGAGATTGAACCCTTGGCCCCTGTGTCTGCCTAAGTGGGTGCTTTAATCCACTGAACTATCTGGCTGACCCTCACATTTGGGGATTCTTGTATCTTCTTCTGCATGAAATCTGTCATTTTGATTGAAGTATATGATGGTATGTAAGCCTTATGGGTATATTGTACAGACAAGAAAGGAGAAGTACTTTCATAACCTTCATACATAGTGGCAATTGTTTCTCTTTGGTATGATACCAGAACTTGGCCAGTAGTAGTTTCTTAAATGTCAGATGCAATGTGGAATATAAAAACATTGTCAATAAGCTTTTCATACTCTGCTATGAAGTTACAATACACTGTTTTATCTTAAACTTTTGCTGGATCTTTATCTATATATGAAACTTCATAACACCACACATTAGGCATTTGGGAAACAGTTCGACAGGTTTTAGATTTTGAAACATCTCACTAAAAGATACTAAAAATCTTATTAGAAAAAAACTTAAGGGCTAGAGTACTATCAAGATCAAAATAGCAATGCCTGGCCCAATAGCTCAGTGGATTAAAGCTCCTGCAAGCAGGCAGAGGGCCCAGGGGCTCCATCCCCAGGCCTACCATGCTGGCCCTGCCCCTGGGGCACACTGATAGGGCAATTGAGACCAGGTGTGGTGATGTGCACCTGTAATCCCAGCTCTTGGGAGGCTGTAAACAGGTGGACCACTTCAAGTCTGATCTAGTTGTGAGACCCTGAACATCCTGTACTGTAGACCCTTCCCTAAAATACGAGAGAGAGAGAGAGAGAGAGAGAGAGAGAGAGAGAGAGAGAGAGAGAGAGAGAGAGGGAAAGAGAGAGAGATCAAAATAGCAGATGCTAGTTTTCCAAATTTTTAGTTTACTTTTTTTTTTTCCCCCATTTACTCTTGAAAGTTCAGATTTCATCACTGGAAAAAAAATTAAATTGCTCATCTTTCTCAAAGTGACCTGCTTATTTTGTTTTGAAAAAATCACTACCAAGCACCAGGGTATGCAACAGCAGAGACTGTGAATTGTTCTTTGAAGTAAAAGTAAAAGTAAAAATATTTCATGTAGAAAGTGGCTTTCTAGTTCAGCCTAGCATTCAAACAGTTGTGCAGACCTTTTTCTTGAAATAACTGCTGCTATTTGATAAGGGATTCAAGGGTTGTATATGTTTATAAGATTCTTATAAAGAATCTTATAAAAAGTGGACTCAGGAGTTGGGATTTAATAGAGTTAAAAGTGTTTACTGCATTATCTTTTTTTCTTTTTTTTTTTGTCTTTTTGAGACAAGGTCTCACTATGCAGTTCAGGCTGGCCTTGAGCTCACTTTTGTAGCTCAGGCTGGTCACGAACTTGCAGCGATCCTCCTGCCTCAGCCTCCCGAGTGCTGGGATTACAGGTGTGCGCCACCACGCCCGGCTTTTACTGCATTATCAAAGTCATTCTGAAAAGGACCCCGCTGCTCCCTGCTTCTGTGAGCACCCAGCTGTGAAGACTACAGCAATGGCTTGCTGGACTCTGCCTTGACTTGTGCCTTGCAATGTAACTGCGCCCACCATGCCTTTGTGACACTGGTGCAAGTGGCAACCCAGTGACAAAGGTAAACAGCATCTTAGTTTTATTATGAAAATAGTTTTGACTCCACTGACCTCCAAAAGGTCCTAGGGGTACACAGAACACATCATTTTTGCACCCCAATGTTGTCCTTTGATCATCAAATGAATCCTATGCAGGAGCCAGACCTGAGACATGAAGAGCTCCATCTATGGGACTGGCTCATGAACTGCCTGGAAATATTCATGAGTTCACTCTCTCAGCCTGGAAGGGAATGCCGAGCTCATCTATGCCTCGTACCTTCAGGCTTCAGATGAGTATAGTTAGCCCAGGGAGAGGGGGTAACTCACCCCCACCACATAGCTAGGCATGGCAGGACAGCCCTAAACCCAGGTCTTGTGATTTCCAGTCCAGTGCCCTTTCTACCCTGTTATTCTCAAGTACTTGGTGTGGTGTTTCACACAAGTCCACTGCATGCAAAAGGTCTTGTTAACTCAGCACAGTGTTTATTATTGATGGCAAGTTCACTGTTGGTTTGCAAGTCTCTGTCTGGCTAAGGTCCAGGAGATATTTTTTCCAGTTGCTTGACCTATAATTATTCTACTAGGTAACCAGCTGTATCTAGTTATGCCTTGGTGCCCCTCCACTTAGGCCTCCCATAGAACTGAACTGTCAAAAGAAGTTGAATTTTTCCATTAATTGGGCCATATTGCTACTGTGCTGACCTAAGGAATCCACTTTCCACTGGCATGTTGGCTCACTTAAAGGACAGCTTTTCCAGGGTGACTGCCTTCCTTGGGCCACCTTGACATCACTAATTCCCTTGATCTCTAGCTTTGACCTACTATGCATTATACTTTCCAGAAGAAAGCTCTGGCCATTTTTCTCTCTCTGACAGCTGGGGCATAGTGAAAGATAGATGCAGCTTCTCTACACAAAGAAGGAGAACACCATGCCAAAATTATTAATGACAGTGAGCATGAGAAGCACTAGCCAGTGACCTGCAATTTTCTCCAGGAAACACATGCCAGGTCTGCTTAGCTCTCAGACAGCTGAGCTGAGCTGAGAAAATGAGACAGTTTATTGGCCACATGTGACAGCAAAGGAAATTATTGAAGGGAAGTCTGAAGTGGAACTTAAGAATTCTTTCTAGCATATTTCGATTGTATCTGTACCACCACACAAATTCAAACAGTATCCCAGAGTTCATCTTAGAAACTGTTATTGTATATTATCAGCCAGAACTGAAAGAAACTACTAGAAGACTGGATTAATGTAGCCAGGGGACTCACAAGCTTAGTCCTGTTCTAAGTTCTAAGTGAGTCCCAAGCCACCCAAACTCACATTTATTGCCAAAGGCAGGCTAGGAATGTGCACAACTAATTTTGTGTGAACAAACTGCTATTTACATGGCCTTCAGGTATTCAGCAAAACTAAGTTTACACATCATTAGTTGGTCCTAGGTAAAGAAACAGACAGGTTGCCTCTCCGAATCTTTTATTCCCTATATCTTAGCTTGCTGGAATTCTATACAGAAACATATTTCCTTAGGTTCAGTTCTTTGTTCCTTGTTCCCTTGAGACAGTAGGCTTCTGGCTCATATCACTACAAACTGCCCTGGGCGGGGGATCACCTAGCCATATACAGAGAATGAACTAGGCCTCTTCTAGTTGTCCTAGCACTCAAGGGCCAGGCATCTTAGGATAATGATATACAGGGTAGCTTTGTCCCTGGGACCACCTTGTTTCTCAGACAATCCTGCCACAGTCCTTCCTTCCATGTTGCCCAGAACCCCTAGGTCCTGGATCTGGGTCTGCTATCCAAGATTTCTCTCATATGAGGTTGGCTTTTCTGGGTCAGGTCTTCCAAGACAGTAAAGACTTGGATTGCAGAACTGGTTATTATTGGGAAGTGTTCGCGGCAGAGGACAAACTAAAGCCCCAGCCCTCTTAGCTCTGAGGAGGCCCTGGCTCTCTTGGAGATGACTGGGGAAATACCTAAAGATGTGACTAGCTAATATCTCTAAGAGGGACACCAAAAAAGGCCAATCAGAGGGTTGCTCTGCAAGACCAAGAGGTGGAATGGTGCTTTGTTTGACCTTTAGTGAAAAAGAAAATAATACCTGCTATTCAGAGCTACCAACCTGATAGGCCAGAAGAGCTAAAATCCTGGGGTGGACCTTTAAAATATGACAGACTGACAGCAGAGGGTCCTGTATGTCCAGATGCTGAAGGGGCTATGAACCAGGGCATTACTCCTGGAGGGCAACCACTGACTGTAAAGATCATCAGGAGAAAGGGAGCTGCTGAAGGAAGAGGAAAACACAATTTCTTCTTTCCCTTTGCCCCTCACCTCTCACAGCCCAATATGGTCAGCAGTCTCCTGAGAACTGATCATGCCTCAGTGGTCATCTACGGAGTCCATTGGCAGGTAGATCCTGAAGGGCAGTGCTTTAGTTTATTTATCTCAGCTCCCCTAGGGCTGGGATTATAGGCATGCACCACCATGCCCAGTTCCAGGGCCAGTATGGTACACCAGGGACAGTGCTTTGTTAAAGATGACTGGATATCAGAATTGGCAGCTGAGGGAGCTTGTGGAACACACAGAATCCTGGGCCCACCCGTACCAAGACCAACCAGAGCACTTGGAAACTACTGATTTGGGGGTCTAAGATGTGGTTTCTGAACTCAGAGGCCTCAATTTCCCCTGGGGGACTCCATATGCTCCATTGCACACGAAGAGGGGACTTTGAAGTTGGGCTGGGGATCATGTGTGTGGGCCAAGAGCTAGCAAGCACAGGATCAAGGGCCATGGTTGGAGGAAGCTCATGTCTCTGTGCTCACCTTTCTGCAGCCAGGGAGAACTGGGCCTCCACCAGCTCATTCAGGGTGCACCAGGCCTTGTGACAGCCCTAGTAGGGCCCTGATTCCCTGCTGGATGCCTGGGCTTTCATATTCTGGTTGTGTCTTCCTGTCTGCTCCATTGACATTTATGTATCAGCCTGTGCTTCTTGCCCTGAGGTGCCTGGGGCTGGGTGCCCACATACTCTTACCCATCCCCTCATCAGGGCTTTTGGCATCTGTCTCACTCCTATGACTAAACATCACTATGGTCTATGTGGAACCGGTAGTATTATGTACTTCATGCAATGAGCTGCCCATTTAGGTATCAAGAGTTAGTGACAAATTCAGGTCATCTCAGGGAGGTCATGCTCTCATTGTAAGAACATATGAGGGACTAAGGGAGTCGGGCAATCTGCTTGTCTTAGCCTCCTGAGAATTGGACTCTTCAGAAGCACAGAGGGGCCATGGCTGTAGCTTCCTTCTAGGCTTCCAGCAGGTGTCCAGTGTCCACTGGAGGGCTCTCCTGGCTCTGTTTGCGTTCTCCCTGTCAAGTTTTCTTTTTCTAAGGTTTGACCAGGCCCCAGAACCCTGCATCTAGTAAAAATGCACATTTCAGGTTGCTCTGCTGTGTAGTCTCCAGGAAACATGCAGATACCTGTAGCCAAGGTACTGATATCACAGGACACAAAGCATGTCCCTAGCGTCAGGTTTTATTGGCCACTGTGATGGCTGCAGCAGCAGTAGTGGTGCAGCACAGAAGCAGAAATGGGGGAAGGGGGCTTTATTAACTCTGAGGACACAGAGAGGATCAAGGGCAGGGAGATGAGAAGGTTCTTTGACCTGAGACAAGGAGTATGAGACTTCATGGATTTTTGCTAGGTGCAGGGTTTGAGGGACAGAGTTTGAGCGACAAACAAGGAGCTGACTGGAAGCTCCCTCGTGTGGGTGGGAAGGGTAAACGGAAATTGTATCAGGGCTAGAGTGGGAAAGGAGGAAGTGGTCACTGGGAAGATAAATTGTTTTGGGATTAAACCTTGTTGGACCAGGGCCATGATAAGTAAGCCATCTGTACTCCAGCCATAACCTATCAGCAAGTGTCAGAGGACTGGCCTGCAGTTGCTATCTTCAGGTTGGGCAGTGTGCCTGAGAGGCAGCTATAGCTTTTTTAAAAACCCTGATTGTGGCCTAAGTCAGCAGGCCATAGCCTAGGGCCAAGTCACTGGCCCAGGTGGTACGCATCCCAAGGGCCCTTAGCTGTGGCCCACATGCTTCATTGGATGCCGTGTTTGGCAAGGGTTCTTGGCATTCACAGGTGCCTGATCAAGGCTCAAGAAGAACTCCTCACACTCAGAATGGCAAGGGACAGGGTCACTCTCCTGTCCCCCAAGTGTCCAGCCTAGGAGATCTTATATGGTGGAGGCAGAGGCCAGCAGCCAGAAGGCCTCCTTCAGTGTCACAATTAGTCACTCAATGTGGAACATTTAAAGTTCAGTGGAGGGGCTGGGGAGATAGCTCTGCAGCACAAGTGCCGGCTTGGCAAGTGCAAAGTTGTGAGTTCAAACCCTGGTCCCGCAAAAAAAAAAAAAAAAAAAAAGTTCAGTGGGAAGTGAACCACTGATGCTAATCAAAGGCCACATTATGTGAACTTTTCAGAGGGGTATGGGGAGTAGGAAAACCAACTATAAAGGAAGTCAGTCACTGCTTAGTGTGGGAAGTAGGGAGGCAGGAAGAGCAAGGTGCTAGGCACGGGGAGGAGGTGTGGGGAGCTTCCCATCCTCCTCATCACCAAAGCAGGGGTCCTGAACTTGCTTTGAGGATGGCAGGTGGCAAGCGGGAGTGAAAAAAAAAGCACCTCTAGCCTGGAGTGTGTCCTCAGGCAGGAGGAGGAACAGCGGCCAGTGAGCTAGGTCCTAAAACTCCGCCTTCTCCCATCTTTCTCTCACTGCAAAAGCTCATCGACTCATGCCCTTACCCTTGCCACCCTAGTTGCTTGGCTCTGAGAGAGCTGTTCAGAGGGCTCCTGCTTTCCTCCGCTCATCCCTGTGCCCACTCCCCCCAGCTCCATTCTGAGGGTCTATCTGGCCAATGGCTTTGATCTCTGGCCCCTCTTCCTGAAGGGTCTTGGGGCTTGGTGGAGTGGAGCGCATTAATCTGAAGATGGCCTGTATCCTTCCATCAGCTCTTACTTGGACAAATTACCAGACAGGTGCAGGATAAGAGGGCAGACATCATTTGCTCTTCAAGGATACAAGAACATCAACCTCCAGGGACATAGGAGACACGGCTGTCCCACTTTTCCCCATTTGTGACATAAGAGGTGGGCATAGCTACACAGTTCCGAGTCCATGTCTATTCTTGCTAGCTACATGACATATGGCAACGCTTCAGCTTGTTTTTATCAGAATGACATCTGCTGCATAGGGAAAATGTAAAACCAAAGCCAGAGTATGCATCTGGGCTGTAGCCTGACACTGGGCATGAGCCGGGTACTCAGAGTGGCTGCCTCTCCCTCTAGCCACTTCCACTCTGACCCTAACCTTCAATGCTAACACTGTCGTAACACAACATGGGGGACTAAACTTGTAATATGGGATACTGCTGGTCAAGAGAGATTTTGAACATTAACTTACAGCTACCATAAGAGGTACACAGGGTGTTATATTATAGTGTCACAAGAGACACCTTTGTTAAGTTGGATACTTGGCTAAATGAATTGGAAACATACTGTACAAGAAGTGATATGGTAAATATGCTAGTTGGAAATAAAATGATAAGGAAAATCGTGAAGTCGATGGAAAGGAAGGCCTGAAATTTGCACACAAGCATTCCATGTTATTCATAGGGGCCAGTGCAAAAACTTGTGATGGTACACAATGTGCCTTTGAGGAACTTGTTGAGAAGATCATTCAGATGCCTGGACTGTGGGAAAGGGAGAATCAGAATAAAGGAGTCGAACTGTGACATATGAAGGAAAGCCAGGGAGGAGGAGCCTGTGGTGGTTACTGTTCTGTGTTAGGAACTCTGGGAAGTTTCCTCTCTTGCGCATTTGATGAGATAGTGACATCTTTCTGTATATAAACAAATCTAACTGCTATTTTAGGGATCTTGCGGTTTGCATGCAATTGTTTTGTATCATGGCAGTAAATATTTGTGAGAAATGCCACTCATTGGCTTTCCCAGGTAAAATGTTATGGTAAGCATGCACGGTGTGTAGTCTACAATTTTTTTTTATGTAACATTTGTGGGACCGGGGTTCAAACACACGACTTTGTGCTGGCCAGGCCAACACTTGTGCCACGGAGCTATCTCCTCAGCCCCGAGTACATTTGATTTTATGATTTACATTTATCATGCAATTTTTTAAAAGCACCATTCTCTCTAGTACATGTTACCACAAAGTCTGCTTTTGGTCTCTTTTGCTAAACTTCTATTAATTACCGAATTACTTGGGATGTTGAACACTTAGAACCACTGGGAGGTAAACAGATACCACCAAACCTGTCAGACTTCTTTTGAGAAGAAAGAAGAGCAGGACGTCACATCTTTCCTAGAATGTCTGCCATTCTCTTTTAATACTAAGCAGAATCTCAGTACACATCATAGCTCAGGCCATTTCATAATTAAATTTCTATTTGTTTGGATGATGCTTCCAAACTAGTGTTGGTATATTAAAGAAAAATTTAGTATTACTTTTTTACTTACCTTATTGAGTTTTTTTTTTTTTTGAGTTTCAATACTGTGATAAATACATTGAACTCATGTTTCTTCATGTTGTGTTTTTAGTTACATACACAGTGCTTGGTAGAATGGCCAACGGTTTTTCCTCATTTTGGTTTCATGACATGAATAGTATTGATTAAAACTCTTTTAGTACTTACCACTTCCAAAACCAAATTTTTTTCATAAATGTTGGTTGCGTTTGTCCAGGTAACCTTCATTGTAATTTATTTTTATTTTTCACTGCTTGGAATTATATTTTTATTTTTTTATTATTAAATTTATTTATTTATTTGTTTTTACATATAGTATAGAATTTCAAAACCAGAAAAATTTAACAATGGTTATATTACATATTTTCATCATAGGATCAGTTTAGATTAATAGATACCAGTGAAGAAGATTGATCAAACAATTAAACATTAACACTTTCCATAAACATAAAATTTTTTTTTAACAGTTGACACACTGCACACTGTCCTCACAATAGTTATACAGAGCACAGTGTGTGAGCATGACCCAGCTTCCTACTGATGTTGCTAAGGAAATTTTTTAAAAAAAGCATTCTTCTCTTTGAATTAAGAGGAAGCAGATGCATACACAGTCCAATGCTCCACAATTGCAGTGGGCCACCAGTGAAGCTTGCAACGCTGGAGGCTATTGATCCAAGCATCCTATAGCTCATCTCACCAATCTAGCTCTGCGTTTCATGCCTTGTAATTAAACTTTTTTGCTGGGTGATCAAGGGCAAGTCAAAGCAAGAGCTGTATAATAAAACATTCATCTTTTGTATCTTCCAAAGTCAAATCCCCTCAGGATCAACTTTGGAACCATATGTAGTGCTTTGTAGAACTGTTGTCAGTGTCACCCTTTGGGATGAGTCACGGCCATTGGTTAGCCAGTTTACTTTCTGTGAAAGCCTGAGAGAATGTTTTTCTCTAGGTGACTCTCCTTAGACACACTATAGTTCATTTATCCCTTTTCTCTGTGGTCCCATAATCTCCTTGACCAAAAAATTTGAGATACCTCTGAGTTATAGGATATTGCAGCACAGGTTCTCTTATGTTCTGAGTCCTTACTGACCTCGAAGGGCTAGGGCCAAAATATTGGCTATCCTTATAGCCCTTCTTTTTCTCCAATTTTTGGTCTGTTAACTTACCTTCTCAACCCTCCAGCAGAAAAGGTTTGTGATACTATTACTCTATAACATAGGTAATTGAGCTTATCATTACTGGCTTTCTGAATATCAAACATCTTTAACTTAGCTTGGAATTGATATTTTCTGACAATCATTGATATTCTAATAACTCCATAGAATGTGATATAAGCAGTTACACAATTTTTACACAGATATTTGGAAATTCAAGGAAACACAAAATTATTGCCTGTCAAGCCTATGGTATTTGGCCCAGTCTCTACTTTCAACTAATACTCTTGAGAGAGAGTATAACAGTAACTGAGTTTATATTGGGAGCAGTACACGTCAAAAAGATGAGAGTGACATGCATTCCAAGCATAGTTTTAGTGTTACTTCATTGTGATTTATAATGTTTATGAATATCTGCATCTAATGGCTTTCATAAATGGTTTACTGATATTCAAAAACTTATTTCAGTGTTTTGAGGAATGAGGAAAAAAAACACCAAATGACAATGTGAGAAAGGCATATTCCTTCCAGATTTTAATATGTGTGGGAAAATACTGTTGCAGTGATAATGCTGATAATTTACTGTAACAGCTAATCATTAGTTTCTCAAAACTAACTTGTGCACACTAATAAATCTTTGCTACAATATTGTTTTCTAACTTCAAAAAAAAAAAAAAAAAAGAAAAAGAAAAAAAGAAAAGGAAAAGAAAAGAAACAAAAATCCATCTCCTATTACAACCAACCAAAACCAAATGGCAACAAGCATAATACAATAAAATATCACTTAGTTTCTGTTGTACTTTTCCTTCATATTTCTCACAAAGAGAACTGTATACCTTAGGTGCTTTCCAAATTTAACAGTAAAGTAAAATTAATACCTTAGTCAAACAGTAAGATACCAAAGAATTTCCACCACATTATTAGATCAAACTTTATGACATTTGCAAAAGAATCAGATTTTTAATTTAGAAGTTTAAAAAATAGAGGGGCTGGGGAGATCGCTCTGTGGCACAAGTGCCTGCCTAGCGAGTGCAAGGTCATGAGTTTGAACCCTAATCCTGCAAAAAAAAAAAAAAAGTTAAAAAAATAGAACTTCAACTTTATTTTTATTTATTTATTTTTTTTGTCTTTTTGAGATAGGGTCTCACTATGCAGTTGAGGCTGGTCCTGAGCTCACTTTTGTAGCCCAGGCTGGTCTCTAACTCGCACCGATCCTCTTGCCTCAGCCTCCCGAGTGCTGGGATTATAGGCATGAGCCACCATGCCCGGCTGAACTTCAACTTTAAACTGATTTTCCTTATTTGAAAAATTATAGTGATTTGCAGCATATAAATGAAACCAGTAGTGCAAAATGCATCAAGTTTTGTATAATAAATACCTTTGACCTGATGGCTGCTTCAGAAACAAAAAGTGAAAATTACTTCTCAAAAGCAATCCAGACTGACTTAGAAGTATCAAATGGTAGTCTACCTTCATGGATTGCAAAATGATTTCAGAAACACGTAAAACATACAATTGTTTTACAAAAATAAAAGTTGGCTGGGTGTGGTGGCACACGCCTATAATCCCAGCCCTTGGGAGGCCAAGGCAGGAGGATCAGTGCGAGTTCGAGACCAGCCTGGTATGCAAAAGTGAGCTCAATGCCAGCCTGTGTAGGGAGATCCTGTCTCAAAAAGATTTAAAAAAATTAATAAAATATAAATTCAAGACAGTTTCACACTGACATGGACAACATTTCCATAGATATGAATTCTAATCAAATTTAAAGTGGTCTGTCTGCCTTGATCATTTTATATATTATTTTTTCAAATCTTCAAGACTAAGTAGATCAGTACTCTATCATGGAATTTTTAAGAGATCAGTTTCAAGGGCCTTATAAGACTTTTTCATCCTAGAAATAAAACAGATGAATTTTTATCTAAAAGCATTTTACTAAAAGTAGGAGCTAATGCAATATGACATTTCTATATAATTGATAGTCTTCAAATCAAATTCCTAAGAATATCAACCTACTATTAAAGTACATATTTGACAATCATCGTGGGAACCTATAAAAGATAAATATAACCACAACTATTTTATGGAAAAATTATTCATACAGCATAAAGATACCTTCTAAATTTAAGATTTATAGCCATCAGATGAATATTCCTAATTATACCCATTGATAAACACTAATTTTATTACTTCACAGAGCACCAATGTGTTTTGTAAACCAACAAATGAGACAGTAAGGGCTTATATTTTACTTCTTTTCTTTTTTTTTTTTTTTTTTGGTCTTTTTGAGACAGGGTCTCGCTATGCAGTTGAGGCTGGCCTTGAGCTCACTTTTGTAGCCCAGGCTGGTCTCGAACTCTCACCAATCCTCCTGCCTTAGCCTCCCAAGTGCTGGGATTACAAGCGTGAGCCACCACACCCGGCTTAAGGGCTTATATTTTATATAACAGTGCTATTACAATAAGACACCACTTGATATAGAAGAGGTGAAAAAGTACTGCCAAATCATGTACAGTATTTTTGTCAGTGGTGTCATAATCAATCAGATGATGAGAAAAAAGTGAATATTATTAATTAATCACTTTATACTCCAGTTTCCATCCTTCTGGGCTTTAGATTTTCCATTTAACTGAAAAAAATTAGCAGATTCTATTAAACAAACATTTTCACCCACCCAAGAAAATAATCTGGAAGTAAGCATAAGAAATGAAAACTTCAGTTTTTGCAACAGTGTATCCCTGAAGAAGAGAACGGGCCAGGGAGGAGGCAGGATCTACAGGCTGCAGACTTTTGAGGCCCAGAGGTTCAGTTTATCAGGCAAAGTCATTTGTTAGAGTGGAGTTGAGAGCACTTGGAATTTTATATTTCCTCCAAAACTGACTTCGCAGTCACACGTGGTTATATACTAGTGTTTGTTAGTCACTGCTGTCATCAGCACTGTTATGAGATACACCATTTCAGGAGACTTCAGTGACTGGCCATAGGAGTCTGACCAGGCAGGCTAGCACATGGCCATTTCTCCAGTGAAAACCAGGTCATAACAGAAGTCACAAATCCACACAGGCTTAGGGGACTGACTAGAGAGAAGAAATCTCTTTTCAGAACAGAGCCCACATACAATGAAGCCACATTTGTGGCAATGGTGATAGTTATTAACAGGGGTGAATTTTACTTTCTGACAATGCATATGCATAGCTGTCTCAGAGTCAGGAACCCAGACAGCAGTGTGCGAATTAATGAGTGTTGTTGTGTCCCCCCCCCAAGGGAAACAGTGCAATAAAGGACACATTTTATAATATTATTTTGTAGTAAATCAGCTAAAGAATCATACACAAGAGTTCAGGAAGTAATACCCACACACTAAAGATCAGAGAATCCAGCCTGGATCCTAGTATCCTGCACCTGCAGGAGTCCAGCTGAAAACATAACAATGGGCTCCCACAAGTCCAACTGGAGGCTTAGAACCCATGACACTGTTACATGAAGGCCTGCTTCATGGATCTGCGCTGGGAAGGCTGAAAAGTCAGTGGGAGAAGCTTGAAAGTCTATGCCAGCAGGATGAATGATCTGTTCCAGCAAGCTGTTGGATCTGTACTGGAGCTAGGAAACAATGCTCAAGGTAAGTGCCAGATCCCTGCAAAAGTATCACAGCCACCCTTAGCAACAGTGAGGTCCCGAGCTCCTTCTGCAACGCGGAAAGTTGAGTTTCCATCAGGAAAGCCAGTGGGACAAGCTTCTCCACAAGGCTGAGCAGAGCACCATCTTCCAATCCAGAGCCAGGAAACGATGCTCAAGAGGAGTATGCAGACATCCTCAGCAACAATAAAGGTCCTGAGTTTCTCCAGTGACAAGAAGAGCCAAGTTCATTGGGAAAGTCAGCACATCAAGGTTCTCCAGCAGAACAGCTCAAGAGAAGAAGATGGCCAGCAGCTCCCGCAGACAGCGTCCCTACTAGCATCTCCACAGCTTCTCCAGTTCCACCTCTTATGCTGCTGGCAACAACCCTCAGGTGGGCTTTCCACACCTAGCGCCATGTTAGTTCAATGGGTGTAACATGTTGGCCACCAGTTTGCTATCCACTAGAGCAGTCTTGCTGCTTTTGGAGAGTAAATCAGTAACACATTTACTTATACAATTCATTCATTCTGATTTTTCAGGGGCATTAGCAGCATAGTCTTCAAATGATTTGTTTGGTATCTTAATAAGCCGTCCATTCCTTAAATTATCCTCCTCTTTGATGGAACTAAGAGTAATATTTTCCAGAGGAATAATACATTGTTTGCTGGATTTTTTCTTCTGTATGACAATATTGCCATATAAAAGGTATCATTAAATAAGAAAAACTGCCTTGCTTTGCACTTCTTACTGCACAATTTGGTCAAGCCTCCTTCTCCGATAAGAACTCGTCTAGGTATAGTGGAGGGCTGACCAGCTTCTCTGAAACTATTTCTCGCTATACCTATATATCTAGCATTTGTTTCACTATTGGCCAAGCAGTTTGCCATCTTTTGCTAATGGCCCCACCCAGTGTGGGCAGTGGCAGGGGCAGTAAAGTTTGGACTCCTAGGTGCCAATGCCCCGCTGTGCAGGTTTAGTCAGTTGACCACCTCCTGGACTCTCTCAGGTAAAACTCCGATCCCTCGGGTCAAAGTCCGTAACTTAGCCTTATTTTGGAAGTCAGAGTTTAGTGGGATTAACTGGAAGTGTAAGAATTCCTGGCTAAAGTTGCCAGACAATAAGTGAGGGATGAAGCCGGACGTGGTGGTGCACACCTGTAATCCCAGCACTTGGAAGCTGAGGCAGGAGGATTAGTGTGGTGCGAGTTCGAGACCAGCCTGGGCCACAAAAGTGAGTTCAAGGCCAGCCTGAACTGCATAGTGAGACCCTGTCTCAAAAAAAAAAAAAAAAAAAAAGACAAAATAAAAAAAAAAAGTGAGGGATGAGACTGACACGGGCAGATCATTGTCCTATGCAGTGTCAGGGATGAATTAGAGGGCATGCACCCCCATGCCCCCCACTCCTAGCAGTAAAGCTATTTCCTATGTATTAGGTATGATTTTAAGGCAGCACTGCAGAGGCTAGGATTTCTTGGATGGCAGTTATCCCAGCTTAACACATTCATGGGCTTGCCCCTCCAGTAGCCAAACGCAGGAGGCCTCCAAAAGCCTTCTGAATGGTAAATGTGGTCATTGTGTTTTTCTGTTGTGTAACTGAGTCCAGGCTTCTCCAGTTGTACCTGTAAATTGATGCAAACAAGATGCAACAACCTGTGAGGAGAGCTGGCAAAGGAAGACCTAATACCTAGCAGGACAGCGCTGTGTATGAGGGAATAGGCCAGTGTAGAGAAAGGAGAAGAGGGAAAAGGTTAGTGGAGTCTGCAGTGATGGTGAGCCACTGTTGGGCTTCTTTCCTCCCCATCCAGCTTGAAAGTAGCCGTAACAGGGAGAAGGTCGGGGTCTTGGTCCCTTTCTCACTGTAGAGATAGCATCAATGTTGGACTGAAGATGGAATTGAACCAAGCCAGAGACCACACTGGGTGCTGAGGATGAGATTGAGAGGATCCCCTAGCCCTGTGACCTACCTCTGTCATTACATTTACATCAAATCATATCATTTTATAGTTAACTTTATTTATTTTTTTTTTTTTTGTAGGACCGGGGTTTGAACTCACAACCTTGCACTTGCTAGACAGGCACTTGTGCCATGGAGCTCTTTCCTCAGCCCCTATAGTTAACTTCAGATGAGAACATTCACCTGCATCCTGGTGTACTTACTAGTCCTTTGACATGAGTCATTCTGAAGGAAAAAACTACTATTCGACATGGGGAGATTTATCCAAATACTTTATTTTTTAAATTAGAACTTTTCAGTTGTCCCCCTGCAAGGTTAAACTTTGTGAATTTTACTCATCCACGATCCCTCTTTGACCATCATAGGACCATTTACAGTCTTAAAATGTGAAGGCTCATTGAAACATAAACAGAATCCAAAAGGTATAATAGATGTTATGAAAGGGAAAGTAACAGCTCAGTAGAAAAGAACAATTGGGATGAAGGAAAGGAGAAAAGAAACAAGGAAGGAAAAGATATGCATATCTATATCTATCTATGTCTATGTCTATGTCATCTATCTATGATAGCAAGATAATTGTACTACTAATTTCTGTTGGTTTATGGAAAGGAACAGTGCCTAATTTTTTAACCAATTTTTCATGCTTATATCTGGTAATTAGAACAACTACCTTGAAGACAACAATGTGTAATAGAACAACCATTGTTCAACTCCTATCACCTTGTTTTTTTGAAATTCTGTATTGTTTCTCATTTTTTAAATTATTTTTTATTTTCTTTAGAAGAAAAAATAATTGAAGGTTGTTTAGGAGTCATCTGGTTCCACCCCTTTGTTCCATCTATGAGGTGACCAGGACATTGAAAAGTAGTTTGGCCTTGTTCCTAGACTGGACCTTCAGGTCAGCAGCAGTCCCTCTCCAAGGGATGTCACTTGGTGGCATCAAATCCTCTGCAGTCTCAGTCCCAGTTTGAGATCTCCCAGAAACAAACAATGCCCCTAATTTTTTTTAAAAGACCATCTTTGTGAATATTTCTCCACAATACCTATCATTCCCAAGAAATTATGGGATTTCAAAGCATAAACTTCCAGTTTATGGAAGACCAAGAAGTTGGTTTGGCTGTAGTCTCACCCCGGACTTGTAAATAAACTCCTGGAGTCCAGTGCTGTCTGTGGAGGCTTCGTGATCACTCTACCCTCTGGCTTTTGATAGGTAATGCTGCAGTTAGTGATTATGAGAAAGAAAAGAAAGAAGAGAAGGGAGTATGGGTGTGATTGAGGTAAACATATATTGAGCTCTGAGTGCATTCCTGATATTTGATTTAGCACTTTATTCACTGTTATCCCCATTTTATGGATTAAGGAAATTTGCCCAAAGTCTTATGTCTAGTAAGAGGATCCAGGATTCAAATGTGGGGCTTTCTGACTTCAGCTTAAATTTGTCCCCTCCATGCTCATGGGGCAAAAGTATGAGGAAAAAGCCAGGAAGTTTCTAAATGGTTACAGCAAAGAATGAGTCTCTTATATTTTAATGTTTACAAAACTGACCTTGATGGATTTTGAGCATCATAGTGGGGGAGAAAGTAAGAAATGGGAAGGATGTTTCTAGTCTTGGTCATGACTTAGCTCATTTTGCCCATTTTTAACTGAAGCATAGAGACTGGTGTGGCCTGAAGGTGCCAGGGCTTTGCTTTTGTGCTCATGAAGGGATGTTTAAGCTCATGTTTCTAGCTGCTTATCTTTTTTCTGTCAATGATGGAGCCTGTGATGTCAATTTTGGAGCCTGGTTATGGACCCAGAAAGTACTGCTGAGATTGGGAACCTATACCCTAATTCCAAGAAGAGTTTCTGTAGACCTAGGACAAGTTTTTTTTTTTTTTTTTTCAGTATCAGGGATTGAACTCAGGACCTTGCGCTCACCAGGAAAGCACTTACTCTATTGAGCTATCTCCCCAACTCCAGTTTTTGTAATTATTTTTCCCATTTCTCAGCTTTTACTTTGCCAGCTGGAAACTATCATAGAGAAATGGGGAGGAGATGGCGAAAAGGTGGGGTGCTTAGCACTTGGGATATTTTTGAGAAGGATATGGAAAGTCAAAGACTAGCAAGAGATTTTGATATTATTTGTAAATATCTCTTATTCTTAGTACTCAATTTCTTTGGCACTATGATGTGTTATAATTTAGAACTAAAATATTCCCCCAGGGACTCACTCATGTTCTGTATTTGGCAGGTGATAGACCTTAGGGTTGTTCATAGCTGAAGGAGCTATTAGGAAACGGCCTCATTGGAGGGGTCATTGGGATTGTGACCTGGGCAGGTGTATTCTTTTCCCCAGTTCCTCCCTTTTGTGCTTCCTGGATGCCACAGGATAAGCAGTGTTCCTCTACCATGTCATTCTGCCTTGGAGCCAACAAGTCACAGACTGAATCTTCTGAAAACTGTAGGCCAAACTAAAGCTCTTCTTAAGTTGTGGGAGTTAGGTATTCTGTTTCGATGACAAGAAAGAAGGCAACTATTATAATATAAGGATTGAGTGTGCACTTAAAAGTCCATCCAAGTGTCTTCATTTGAACCTTAGGAACTAACTGTTGGGTACTGCTTAACTGCCTCAACAGAATTAACAGGAACTTCCAACAGCCTTCTTATAACTGCAGGGGTTAGAACCCTGTCATTAACAGACACAAGTTCCCCTTTCTTCTGAGGTAGAGTGAGGAAGCCTCTAGTGCGAAGCACAAACATCAGCTGGGGGAGTTGGAGCTGTTCATTTATTCCCATCAGGAAACCCTCTTTTTCCAATATGACCATTTGAACTGACTTTGAAGAGCCTCTGGAAGGAGCAGGCAGAAGCCAAGGAGGATGGGCAAGAAAACTGTAGCATTTCAGAAGGTTAGCAGTGCCCTGGTTAATGCTGTGACTTTGGGCTGAAAGTGGCAGAAACAGGTTTAAGACAGATAAATGTGTTTATTAGACAGACCTGTTAGTCCTGCCCTCAGATGAAGGCAGATGAAGAAGACCTGGAAAACATGAATCACTGCACAGGTTTAGGGACCCATGTCCCTTGTGGAAGACAGTGAAGGAGACAAGTTTGGGGAAATGTGCATAGAAATAGTGAATATAATAGAAGAAAAGCACTAGGATTCAGAGCTTGTTTATGGTGAGATGAGAGCCATCTGGGAGGATGGAACCATAAATCCAAATCCAAAGCAGATCTGGAAGGAAGAATTTGTGACTTCAACAATGACAAGAATTTTGTTCTAGCTTCTGGCTCTAGACTGAAAGTCATGAATGTCCAATGAGTGTCTATGTATATAGGCAGGCTTATGAACTATTTGTTTTGGACTTTTGGAAGATCTTCTCTGGCTAAAGATTATTAGATTAAAATATCAAGGAAGTTTTTAGAGATGGGGATATACCTCAGTGGCACAACACCTGCCTAGCTAGGAAGCTTGAGGTCCTGAGTTTTAGTCCCAGTCCTCCCCTTGATATATATATATCTCAAGGAAGGTTATAGTTGCCTTTCCCTTTCTTTGCCTAGAAATTGAACCTTCTATAAACTAGTGGAAGTTTCCTGCAGCACTAAAGGAAAATACTGGTCTTGACTATCCCTCTGGTCCTGCCAACCAGTGTGCTCTAGGACTAGTCAATGTTTCAGCACCTGTCACAGAACTCAATCTAGTGGTTACCAGGGAAAATAACCACTATTTCAATCATCAAGATATGTACACTGCAGAGTTGTCATCATCATGTAACAGTGATCTCTCTCTTTTTTTTCTTAGCCCTGGGATGGCTAAGAAATGTGTCAGTTTTGCACATTCTTACTTAGAGAAATTATAATCAACTTCTGGGATTACTGGTTACTAATCAGCCTGGTGTTTAATATAACTAGACAGGTGGAGCTGAGGAGGCCTCCCTCAGCGGCACTGCAGCTCTTGGTTATGAATGAGTGGAACGGGTCAGAGAAAGAGGGGATCTTCCACAATTTTTGAAAGCAGTATGAATGGCAAGTTATTTCCTTTTTTTTTTTTTTTTGGCAAGTTATTTCTTGTACAGGAACATAATACAAACATCATTGGCAGAGAAGATTTAATGACATCTTACCTATCTTAAGAAATAACTGATGAGAACAAAATTATAGAAGGAAGAGTTTTTGTTTATGTCCCTAGTCAAACATCCTGATTACAAAGTGCACACAAATCACTGAGATAACTTGATAGTTTGTTCTGATGTGATGTTTCTTATTCTTTAGTGTGCTTATGGGGAAAAATCCTAAAAATAAAGCAGGTTCACATTTTCTTCAACTTGCTGTCTCATTTTAGCTTTATATTTGTGTTCAGTTGAGAATATAGCAAGTTATTATTTATATTCTCTTCTGTAGTAGTTCACTTTTTCTTGATGTAGAGGAGGGCAAGTGTAATTCTTTAAAGCACATTCATTCATTTCTTCATTATTTATTCAGAGCTGCCACATGCCAAACTCTCTGGTAGGTGTGGAGAACAAAAATAAATGAAAGAGACTCTGTCTTTAAGTACAGAATCGACATACACCCTAGGATCTGCACATGGGTAGGCAGAGATTTGTCAAGAGGGAAATAACAGGCTGGGAAGCCAGAAAGAAAAAGTTATTCTAAGCTGGGTGCTCTTCTGGGTTTAGCCAGAGATTTTGCAAAAGAAATAATGGGCAACACTAGAGTAGAAAAGTAAAACCACATCACAGATAACCTCATGATGGGTTTAGGACTTGTGCCTTTATTTTGAAGTATAAGGAGCAATAAAAGTGTCTGAAGGGGAAGAATGCTATTCACAGCTATTGACGGGTTCTGAAACATGGATTCTCACTATTGAGGAAGAACTTAGAAGAAAGTTCAATGACTAGATCTAAGGATGTCTCAAGAGAATCAAAAGTGGAACAAAGTTTTGTCTTGTCCTCCTGGTAATATGTGCTGCTCCCTAAACTCACTCCATTTAGTAGGCACAGCTATGCATATACATACAGGAGAGGAGGCTAAAATCCTTCAGAAGTCTAGGCCCATGTACTAAAAATGCTGAGCAGCAAATATTATATAGCACAAGGGAGGCCACTAGCCACTGCAGCATAGAAGAAGGACATGGAAATAAAAATTACAATATGTTATTGTAACCAAAGATGAACATCCACTGCCAAGGATGAGTGGGATGCTGACGTGCACCAAGCTTTGGCGAGGTCTCAGTTACTTTTTTCTCATTGCTGGGACAAAATATCTGACAGCAGATTTAAGGAAGGAAGGATGTATTGAGTTTGTGGAGGTTTCTGTCCATAGTCACCTGGCTCCAAGGCAGAATGGCACATGGCAGAGGACAACAGTTCATGGTGGCAGAAAACAAAAAGGGAGGAGCAACAAACCTCTCTCCCTTCTCGCTTAGGAAGACACAGGGACAGGGGTTTGATCCCTGGCATACGATGCCGGCCCTGCCCCCAGGCATGCTGACACAGTGACTGAGACTGGGCGTGGTGGTGCAAACCTGTAATGCCAGCACTTGGGAGGCTGAAAGCAGGAGAATCACTCCGAGTCCCCGTCTATGTAGTAAGATCCTGTAGTAAATCCAAAATAAACAAACAAACCTCTCTCCCTTCCTTTTATTGCATTCAGGCTATTTGTCCCAGGCAGGTGTAGCACTCTTACCCATAATCCCAGCATTGGATCATGAATTAATCAGAACCTCTAGAAGCTCACTGCCTTATCACTGCTTGAAGTTTTGGGGGCACAACTAGATACAAACCTTAAGAGCAATCATGGTCACATTTTGGCATTACCATTAATTTGTTGTGTGACCTTAACTCACTTTTCTTCTGCAGGCATAAACCTCCTTATCTGTAAACTGAGAAGTTAGACTGGATGGTCTCTATAGTTACCTTCAGATGTGACTTTTAGGCCTGAGTGAAATTGCTAGGAGCTCTGTCATTGAAGGTCTGTGATGCCTAAGTTTCTCTTCCCTTCATTGACAGCAAAACAGATAGTACAACACAATTCACTTATGCTCAGAAACCTGACCAGCTCTGGAGCCCAGATTCCAGTCCTGGCCCTTCTGTGGGTTACCAGGATGAATTAGAGAAAACCACACAGTCTCTCTGAACCTGTTTTCCTTTCATTAAATAAATGAATGTATCAATTGCAATCAAAGACTCCTGATTTTGGCCAAGGGAGGAAAAGTCCAGAGATAGCAGACATAATTCTTCACTAGTCCACTCTTGACCACTGCTGAAATTGTGCTCATCAGGTGTCTAACGGTGTACAGCTAGACCACAACGCCAGCTCTTGTGGCTCTCTTGTTGCAGGGGTGTTGTTAACTTCTTTGGCTTGGCAAAGACTGCACAATTGCCTTGAAGACTTTGGAAGGAATATATCAACCAACTGTAGCATAGGCAATTATGAGAAACAAAAAGAAAGCCTCTCTAGTCCCTAAAACAAGAGACCTAAGTTATCAAGATCAAACAATGAAAATATGTCTCAGAACCCACGTGGCTGTGCTTCAGGGGGTCAAGTGGCTTTTACTTCTATTGGTTCATATACATACCCTGTGATATTGACAGGCAGATAGCAAGACATGCTTTGTGTAACGTGAATTCCTTTTCAAGGATTAAAGGAGAAATGAAGGGCTGTGTGGTCATCCACGATTAGCTGACTCTGACTAATAACACATAAAATTATTTATGAGGTTCCTACAATGGCAGTTGTGTCATTTATACTGTCTGTTAGGGTTAGGCTACACTTTTCACTTTTGTTAATGTCTGCATGGAAATTGTAGCTTCTAGATTAAGCATGAGACAGTCTTTCAAGGGCAGTACTCTTAATTGCTTCTTCTGGAGGCTGCTGAGTCTTCCTTTTGGGGCCACTTGGTCAAGTAGTGGAGCAATAATCAGAAACATCTGATGGCCTGTAACAGCGTATGTTCATGTAGTGACAAGTGTGATGGGATGGTGAAAAGAAAAGGCAAACATTTGAGTCAGAGGACACTGTCAAGGGGGACATGCCTGACAGCTGCCAAGTGAAGACTCATGCTGTTAGCTGGAGAGAGGCTGGGTTTTTTTCCGTAAGATTGAAAATGTGGGGAAGTGTTTCAGTCAGTAGGTATTTTGTGCTTTTTTGGGGGAATCCCATTCCTGCTGCCTCTTTTGGGAGCATCTAAACTGTAGCTGAAGTTGTAAGTCGGAGATGCAACAAAGCAAGGTTTTTTCCTTGGGCCTCACAGAAGGCTCCTCCTCACTTGGAGAAAGATTAGTTTTTAATCTCACACTTTTTCTCCTCAGTGACTGTGGTATCTCATGACTACTTAGTGCTTGCTGGGCAGGATGATTTTAATGGTGAGATTTTGTCTAGTGTATTAATCCATTTACTGCCAGGAGATAATCAGTACTCCATAGTGTGCTCTCACCCCAGCTTTCTACTCTCCAGTTGCTAGGACGGTGGAGCTCTCCTGATTCTGGGAGTCATGCCACCCATTTGTGAGCCTGGGCAGATGCCTTGGAGCCTCCAAAAACTTTCCTCCACAAACCTACCATGATAGAATCTCCATTTTGGTCATTTTCAGTTTAAACTTGTCACTTGAAAACATACACGGGGAGTGCTATTGGCAGTGGCTTTCCACGAGGATCACACTTGGCAGGTCCACAAAGAGATGGGGATGTGTGTTCTGAGTTCTGGGAAGCCAAACAAGTTGAGTGGAAGTCAGGGAAGCAGCAAGAGAGATTGTCTCTTCAAGGAAAAGAAAGAAAGAATGTAGTGGGGGGAGCTGTCTCTACTGCACTTAAAGGGATTGGTGGAGAGCCATCGCCTGGGCCACTTCTGCCCAGGCTGATATTGGACTCATCAGAGGAAATTGAAGGGCAGGATAGGGCAAACAGGGACCAGAGTGCTAGTGGGGTGTCGGGGAGTCAGGCTTCTCTGCCATCCTCCCACTACAAACCCTGAGCCGTATAAAAATCCCTGCCATGGTTGTCTTCCTTTTTGTGTGAAGAGATCTTTGCAGTTAGCTTCATTCATGAAGATGTATCATATGGACAGACACCTCTGAAAGTCATGAGGTCCCAAAACCCAAGTGCAGTACACACTGAGGGCAGATTGGTCTCTAGAGCTTGGAGCAGGACCTGGCTCTGCAGTGCTTAGGAGTGCTCTGGCCCTCTCCACAGTTCCCAGCAAGATGGAGCCCTACGGCCACCCAGCCAAGCTGTCTAATGATCAGTCCCACAGTGCTCCTGGACTTGCACTTCAGCTTCTTTATGATCTTGGCTTGCCTATATCACCTCTGCCTGCTGATATGTGCCTTTTACCTTCTAGTGACACTTACTAGCAGCTTTCACACCCAAACTTCTTGAGAAGATTCAGCGAGATCCATGTGTTATTAGCTACTTGCATGGTGTGCCCCCCTCCACTCAGGAGCAGATGGACCAGGCAGCTGTGTGGGCAGGATTGGTAATGGTGATGAAGGCGGTGGCTGTTGGGAAGAGGAGGCAGAACAAAGCACAGTAAGTGTCCTAATACATGGCCCATATGAATTTTTGTCCCAACAATGAAATAACACAGAACATTCTTGGCAATGGTTTGTAAAGAATCCCGAAGGCCTCTGCAATGTGCAGTGCACAGGGACTAGGACTCCCCATTTTTTAGGTAGCAGCCATTAGTTGATGAAGGAGTTGCCTCCTTGTGAGCCCCATCCTCCTGTGGTGCTGTAAATGAGACCAAGAGGAGGACTGGAAAGGTGTGTGTGGTTCTTCTGGCTATAGAAGACAATCCATAAGATTGCATAAGAAATGGGTTCCACTGCAATCCTCATCTGCCTGATGCCTCAGCTCATCTGAACCTTTCTCTGTTTACACTAAACAGAGCCATTCTAAATGTCAAGGCAGTCTTGAGTCAAGTAAATGCTTCCATGTTAGGTTAGTGGATGGCTGATTGATGGGTGGATGGATGGAGGGAGCTGTGAAGATGCTCTCAGTCCTTCAAGTCAGGAGGAACAAGAATGACTGTACTTGGTAGCCCCTTTGCTGGTGGGCAGCCCAGCTTGACTCTCTGCTTTGTTGCTTGCAAGCTATGTGACATTGGGCAAGGTTGAAAGGTTCTTTGACTTCTCTGAGTCTCCTTTCTGAGACTGAAAGGTGCAAATAATGTTTATTTGACAGTTCTTGGGTACCTTCCTAAGATTCAAATTCTACTTTTGTTTCTGCTCTTTGGCTGGCTGAGACAGATGTGTATTGCCTCTGCAGAATTGGGTGGGCTGATGTACATTGGGTATGTCAATACCTTCCACTCAACACAGGGAAGCAATCATAGGGCCCTTTGAAGACAATCGAAAGGCAGCCTCTTATTAGGGGCAGAGAGGTAGCTTTCCTATTCAGGACAAAGCATATAAATAGCCCCATTGCATTTATGTGACTAAACAAAACAGCCAGGGAAGGTGACCAAGAGGACACTAATGTGGCAGATACTCAAACTGCTGAACTTTGTTTTGCATGGTTCATGGTCTGAAGAAGAGTGATGCATACGAGCAAGGTTGGAGTACCTCTATAAACAGCTGTGACAGTGGCTGGGAAGAAGTACCAGAATTAGAGGACTGGACCCTTACATTCTAGCATCTATCATATGTCATACACTGTGAACCACTACTGCCATGCCAGATGTCAGAATGTCTCATCAGAAGTCACGTAACAGCCCTCCTTTTTAGTTTTTCCTAAATAAAATATATATAAAAAAGGATACTGATCAAAACCATTTTACCTTATGGAATGAGATCTTGGTATCTGTTTTTCTGTCTGTTCCATGGTGCATTTCGAGATTTCTCTGTTGCATGGTTTATTCCCATATCATTAGATGAGCTCTTCTTATATTCTAAATCCTATAAAACTGGGGGCTTGTATTTTATCACTGCCTGCCAATTAACAGTCTACAACCCTCTCACCTAGTAGTCTTGAGCCTGAGAGCAGTCCTTTGGGGGGGGGGACTGGGGACAGGAAACAGAGAAGGTTGGAGAGGGAAGCTGTCTATACCCTCTCTTACTTGGGCTGAGTGGTAGGACTGTAAACACTTGCCTCAGGGATTATCAGGCCAGGGCTGACCTTTACCACTCAGCTGGGTCTTGATTTTGTTTTTAAATTAGTTTTCAGGCAGAGTCTCCGAGTGTCACTTTCCATTGGTTTATAAGCCACCCTGTGGGGTGTGTAGCTGGAATGATTCCAGGGATATTTCTCCCTTGGATGTTATCATTTGACTGCTCTCTGGGGGAATCACATCTGTATAACCCAACACTATGACTTGGTGGATATATGAAGGTTCGCACTTCCCTAGGTCTCTGCAGAAGTGGAGATAAGACACGTATATCTATTTTTTCTGTGCATTGACCTACAAGAGCCTGAGCAGCTCTAGCTGCCGGGTAAGGCAAGTGGCTGTTCCTGAGAGGGAGAGATCAGGCTCCCAGGCCAGGTGTTCTTAGAACCTTTATTTGCTCTGTGAGGTCCATGCAAAATGAGGGTCTGAAATAATGAATTTTGTGTCTCAAGTCTCTTTTTAGACATCTTTTGACATATCAAGATTTTCAGAGTTCTCCTTTTCAATTTTTTGAAAGTGTGAACCAGCTGTGTGTTCAGCAGCATTTGGTTATAATTGAAATGTATTGACTTATGGCTGACATGACTCTTATTCGCTAGTGTTTACCAATTTTTCCTCCTATTTTTAGTTGGTTACTCTATTTGGTGGGATCTTTCTGTTCTCATTTGTTGGATTCGGGTCATTTTGGTCCCTTTCTAAAATATTTGTTAGAATATTATGCAGCACTGGTTTTGATGTCATGAAATTCTTTAGTTGTTCTTTGCCATGGAAATATTTCACTTCTCCCTCATACTTGAAGGAGAGTTTTGCCGGGTACAATAGTCTGGGCTTAAAATTGTTTTCATGGAGGACTTGAAGCACTCTGCTCCATGCTCTTCTTGACTTCATGGTTTGTGAAGAGAAATCCGCTGTTATTCGGATGGGTTTTCCTTTAAATGTGATCTGTTTCTTTTCTCTAGCAGCTTTGAGTATATTATTCTTCAGCTGGATTTCTGGTATCTTCACTATTATATGTCTTGGCGTGTTTTTAGTTGGGTTGATGTTATTTGGGGTTCTGTAGGCTTCAGTTACCTGAATGTCTGATTGTTTTCTCAAATTTGGGAAGTTTTCTGCTATTACTTCTGCCCCTATTCTTTTTATATCATTTGTATTGACTCCTTCTTTCTCATTGATTCCCATTAATCTCACGTTGTTCATTTTTGCATCGTCTTGCAGATGATGAATTATTTTTTCCTGCATTCTGGTTGTTTTTAAAAGTTCCTTTCTTACTCTTTCACTGGGTGCAACTATGTCTTCAAGGTTGGAAACTCTATCTTCATTTTCGTTCATTCGGCTCTGCCAACTTGTGATCGA